>OU343224.1:92081969-92265650 GCA_910596185.1 Chrysanthemum makinoi
TTAAGAAAACAAATTCTAAAAACGTAAGAAAAACGGATGAAAGTCATATGAAAACACTTAAAATAAAAGTTAAAACGATAAAATGTAATTTTAAAACGAAAGTAAAACGGAGAAAATGTATAAAAATCGAAGGGCTTTAAATCAATGTAAAACGAAAACGAAAAAAAAAAAAAAAAACACACATATTAAATTTTAGGTTAATCACCACCATTAGATCAAACTAGACTAAGATGAGGATTTATCCCTTAGTATGCAATGATTTTTGAGTATGCAAAATAAAGTGTCTCGTTTAACATATATATATCTATATCTTCTATATATCTATAAAGTTTGTATGGTCAAAGTGAAATTGTTAAATGTTGAAAAGTCAATATATTAAAATATTGGAAAACTTAAATAAGAAAATATTGTAATTAAAAAGCAAGAAAAGATTGAGTACCAAAATGAGTTATCATAGTAAAACACACACAAAATACTCTCACAAAAACACACAAACAAACACTCTCTACAACTCACACCATCACCACCCGAGGCCACCACCACCCGAGGCCACCTCCACCCAAGCCACCACCGACTCCACCTCCAACCGACCCACACCATCACCCACGACAACACCACCATACCCACCTAATCCAAATCCACCTTCCTGGTCATCCCACCACCACCTGAGTAGCACTACCATGAGAGAAACCACCAAAAGAGTTTCTCAAGTTTAGAGATATTTTCAATTGTTTTAGTAGATCTATAAATATTGATTTTTTTTGTTAGATTTATAATTTTTATATTTAGATCTATAGTTTTGAGATATGTTGTTTTTGTTAGCGATTTGTATCTTGCTCGAAAAGTTCAACGCCGTCCGCTCGCCTCAGCATCGATAGGGTTGTACTGCCACCGCTGTCGCCGCAAGAGTTGTTGCCTCCTCCGCTTAAGTGGAAAGGTTGTCAGCCCGTAAGATCTATGGATTTTGAAAGTTCTATTTTTTAGATCTATGTATTTTTTATAGATCTATGTATTTCAATCTTTAAAATTTTATTTGAGTTGAGTTTTTTAGATTATTGTCGTCAACAAATCCGCTTTATTACGCCTGAATCGGTTGTGGTGTTGATTACTATCTGGAAACGCTTAGTTACCTCTAAATATTTGTTGGTATTTTTTATATAAGTTTATATAACCTTTGTGTATTTTTTATGTGCATTGATTTATTCACATTGTACAACCAATTAAAAGCATATCTACCAAATTAAAATACAACAAATTAAAACACCCCCTACTAAAAAGTACAATTAAATTTTCACAATGAACAAACTATAACACAATCCAAATTATAAAATAACTAGCTACGTACAGCTCACGGCCAAGCTTCAAAAAATTCTTTAAGACAAAATTAGTAACATAGTTTTCAAGATATCATTAAACTTAGTATAATGTTCACAATAAAATATCGCTATGTGAGTGATAATCGTATAGGAATAGAAAACCAATAAAAATACTCATAATTTGTGAAGAATCTCTTTATACACAATGTTTGTTGTCGCATTGGTAGTTACTTATCATTGTTACAACACAACACCTTAAGACCTTTTAATCACATTCTTGAAAAAAAAATCCAAATAATATATATAAAACATTTAGTTACAAAGAAACAATAAGAGGAGAAATATTCAATAGGCCCATTACATGTTTACATGTTGTAATCTCTTTGAGCAATTCATTTCACATATTCCATAAGTCGAAGCCTCATATAGAGGAATAATGAGACAACCCCGAAGTGTGGGTAAGTGTGGGGTAAGTGGGGCCCAACAATTGAACCTAAGATGTGATGGGTAGTTTTGACGTTGGTAACCCAGTCCCTTATTATTTTGTGATGTAGCGTCCTTTAATGTGGTTATCTTTTAATATATGAAAGAAACAATTAGTTAATAGATGAATTATTCGACAATCAATTGAGCTTTGAATAATTAAAATAATAAACGCGATGTCTTTTGTCGCCTCTAAATTTGATGGTCATGAATAGCAAATGATGTATGTGAGCGCCAATCAATTTAATAACTAATGTCCATTCTCGTACAACCCAATAATCCAGAAAATGCAAAAGGTGTTGTGAGTCATAATGTATTATAATTTAAAATATGGTAAAAAACTTGTGATATTTTACCATAAGGATATATGTATGATACCGATGGATGAAAACAAATATTCCACTATCTAATCTATAGATTGAATATTTTTACCATACGTATATAAGTAATACATTGTATATAAGAATAAACATATATGTATTAAATCGGCGATATCAAAGTTCATGAATCACTTATTTGTAAACAACATTGTTTGTTTTGTTGGTATATTTTTCACCATTCAATATTCTCAAATTAAAGTGTCGTTGATAGAACCATGTAATGACCAACTTTTATCGAACCTGCAAGAAATATAGTGAATGATTAGATCATAACATGAATCTATTACAAATACACTTTGGGCAACCTATTTTCTAAGTTAAATTTCTTAATTTTACCCTATGGACACTCTGATAAGGAAGATTGATGTCGCCATGCATAAACTCATTTTCCATTATATAATACCAAAGTTCCTAAAAAATAAAACAAACTATTATTAGAAAGTTCCTAAAAATATTACCAAAGTGCATTCAAGTTTAAAAAAAGTATTGAAATTAAAGCATTATCACTATAGTGAAAGAGCCTATGTGGGCTCAAATGAAAACTAAAGATAATAAAGTGATATGCAATTGAACACAATTAACAATGACTAATCAGGATATGTTGAAAAAATATATGAAGGGAAACAATAATAATAAATCGGGCCTTGCTACTACCTTAGTCCATAATTTATACTACAAATAACCCTACGCTATATTCATTTGGACAAGAGGGCAATACCGTTAGCTAATTAACTAAGGCTTGGTGTAATGACACCCGCTTACGGCGTATATAATCCTTTATACAAATATATCAATGTGGTAGCACCAATAACACAATATCCTCATGTAGCGAAATTGATAGATACATTATATATAGCTTTATGTGATAATTCAAGACAAACTCAAGTTCAAAAGTACCAAAAATCCTCAAACTTGTTACCAAGTAGATAACATTAAAACCAAAACTACCGAAATGGCCTAAACCGAACTAATAAACTAAAGAATAAAACAAAATGCTAAAATTGGCTCTTGAAATGTAGATCAATAGCTTACACTAACATGCGAGCAACAATTCAGGCCACAAGTTCCTTTACCAATGGTTACTTCCAATCTACTCCTTCAACGCCTTTTCTTCTTTTATCCTTCCTCCTTTTCTTCAAGCTTTTACTTGCATCATCATCATCATCACCATACCGAAAGAGTAATAGGGCATCACCATTTTCTTTGTCCTTCTTTTTCTTCTTCTTTTCTGATTTATCCACATCGATACCACAACTTCTTCTTCTTTCTTTTTCAAGACTTCACCTTCTACATCCCTTCACTTCTTCAAATTTTGTGTTTTTGGATGCTACCGCGTGACAAGAATTCTTCCTCTTCAATACCATTTTGCTTTTTCTTTTCTTTTTTTCACCGCCTACTTTCCCACCCTTTGTCCCTCCACAAGTTGTTTTACCACGTGCAATCAGCAAGACTCTCAGAACAACCGAATCCCAACCATTAGGCAAAACTACATTCCTCAACCACTCACTGAGTATTCTCATTCTTTCCCCATAAAGCTTTACTCAACTTCCCCTCACTAATCACTTATTCTTCGTCAGCACAACTTAAACTTAAAATGTAATAGATAAAAATAATAGAATCAGATGAATAATATCGATTGTCTCGCCAATGCAATTTTTTAGTTATCAAGAGACTTTAACAACCAATAAAAATGTGTCATTTAAGTAACAATGAACTGTTTAGCAAATTTATCATCCATAGTGAGAACTTGTGTTCCTGTGATAACATGTACTTTAAATATCATGGCAATAGTTGCATTATTACTATCCTATTTCCATTACAAAGGCCAGCCATTTGACTCATGGTACAAAATGATACGGTTGAATGCGAGCTCTTGTGATGACATAAGGTTCCTTAAAATTAAGCCACTTTGATAGTGGTTTGATTTGTATAATTATTTGTTATAGAATAAATGTAGGAAAAAATAGAGTTATCCAAGTTATTAGGATTTGTCTCATAAATGTTATTATTTGGTTCTACCATTACAAAGGCCAACCATTTGACTCATGTTACTAAATGCTACGGTTGAATGTGAGCTCTTGTAATGACATAAGGTTCCTTAAAAGTAGGCCACTTTCATATACTTGTTTAATAGAAATTTAGAATTGTGAACTTACTTGATATGGAGAGGAGACATGCTATTGGAAAAAAAACCACGGTGCGATTTGGATTTATGTTCTCATCAACCCACTTGGCCCATGTCTTAGGCACTCTTTCGTACACCTCGCCTATTTCATCACAATTACAATCATTTATTTGCAAAATCTGAAATAAACTAAGGCATAGAAATTTAAGAAGAATAGATAATTAGGGAGAAAATTATTGAAATGATACTTACATGACCTTCATGTTTCCTGTGTTCATCCACTACATGTAAGTGTTGGAGTTATAAATTCAAGTTAATAAGTCGAGAAACACCAAAAGAAATAAACTTATCAGATTATCCTATTGATTAAACAGCTCCAAATCCCTCCTATATATCTGCTCAAATTCCTTCCCATCATTTCTATTAGATATGTTCCAAAACCACATCACTTTTAAACATTGCTCAGATTCCTTCCCATCATTTCTATGAGATAAGTTTCACAATCACATCACTTTTACCATTTCTCAAAAATGAGAACAATAAAATGGTGTAACATTAATCTTCTTCTCAAATTGACTCGCTAATAGTTATAATCTAATGATATAAACGACGCTACTAACATCACCCATTGATGGTATAAAACCACTGTAATTTCATTTTTCTATTAGGTAGCCTGGTTCGAGTCAAGGTAACTCCCTAAGGGTTGTTTGGATTTAGCTTATCTTAAAATACTTTTTTGAAAAGCGCAGACACACATTTTCCTTCCGTAAAAGCCAATAATTTCTCCAACATTTTACTTGAGTTGTGTTCGTACCTTTGTAAAATACAATAAGTCAATAAGCTTCTTAAATAAGTCGATATCTCTGTAAGCATTGAAGGATTCAGAACCTCTTTACCTTCAAGAGTTTTTACTGGTCATACGGATGCTGCCAACACAAGTTTTGTGAGAAAGATAAACATACCCTCATGACCTATAAAAATTCACACACGTCAATCGGGTAACATAGAAACAAAAATTCAATTTAAACATGGTTGATATGTAAACTTAAGTTTGAATATTATGAAACATCAGATTCGATGCAAGCATAAAGAAGAAACTATCTAGAAATATTTTAACATGGTTGATATGTAAACTTAAGAAGAATGCTCCTACCTCGCTATCCAGCAATATTTTTTCTTTAACGAAAAGTACCTACATTATATAGATATGGCAAGAAAATACCTAAGTAGGGGTACCCCACAATCTTCGAAGGTATAAATCAGACTCACGCTCAACTAAACCAAACTCGGGGGTAGCCTTTCAGCTCCTCGTTGATTATCCGAAGCCCATATATGCATTGCAAGTGGTATCCTTTCGTGCACAAAAAGATTAAGGCTGCACGAAAAGAACATCAAAGATTAAAATCATAATTTCACATCACAATTGAGAGTAGCTTTAAGGAATATTTTTATCAGAACTACTTATATATAAAAGAAGACATGTGCCTATTCTAAAAACTTTGGTCATACCATACGCAGCAAGATAATCATACTAAAATTAGAGCAACTTTAAGATTGAGACAATAATAGCCTTCTAAGATATTGGTAGATAAATGACAATGACTTTGGTACTATTCTTCTTCAGCTTATTATGCGAAGGAAACTAATAAGTGACGGCTATTCAAAGGATGAAGAAACCTAATAAGTAACAAATATTAAAATTTTCTCATTATAACAAATCTATGCATAATATGACAAACAAATTCTAAACCTTCAGTGTGTCAAATCTAAGCAAAGAATTTGAAACCGGCATCACACAAAGATCAGATACTAAAATTGGCTTAGACTTTGGTTAACCATAACTTTGCCACAGACAAAGCTCCCTTGACAACATCAAGAGTTGGTATAATTGCAGAAAGATCCTTTGGCTTCCTAAAATTTTAAGTTTTTCGGTTAAAGGATTATTGACATAACGTACTACTGTCTACTATATGTAGCAAGGTTCAATTGTAACAGACCTTACAACATCCTCAAAATCAGATATCTGAACCTCGCAAGATAAAGTAGTATTTGCTTTTTCTTCCAAACACACAGCTTCAAAGAAGGACATCAGGCATTTTCTTGGACACCTTCTCATTATAAATTTGTAGACATCAACGTACAATTACTAACATTCATGGAGATGTAACAACAAAGAAATGTTGTAGATATCAAGTCAAGAACTCTTACTCTGTAGACACAACCATGACTTCCCGTACGGATTCCAGAGTCATTTTCAAGTGAAGCGCCTACAAAAGTAAAAAGAAAAAAGAAAAAAAGAAAAAAAGAAAAAAAAAGAGAGAAAAAGATGATATATAGATCAAGAGCAAAAACAGGACAAAAACTACACTACATTGTGTTCTATCTATGTTGCATGTATCAAATTCAGTTTAAAGTAGTGCAGTGGAAGAATAAACAGTTCCTGAAAATAATAATAGTAAAATCTTTATATAATGAGGTGGCAAGATAAATCGCACGGTAAAACTTGAAAGAGAATAAATCACCAGTGCCGAAAAACTCAAACATCAAGTTGGAGCATCGGGGAAGTCTTTCCCATTAGCAAGATGAACATCTCTCACTTGAACCTCGTCTAATAGCTACACCCTAACACCTACCAAAAACACATCCATTTTAAAGTATTTCATAGTTTTAACAAAGAAATGATTTTAAAACTAAAGAAGCTGGTGAAACTTGAAAGTTCTTGTAAACTACAAAAATAGTAAACGCACACTTGTATTCCATTACCCTTAATTTATCTATCTAGATGCACATGAAATTAAAGCATTAAGGCATGTGCTCACTTTTAAGTTTGTATGCTCTATTTAATTACTTTAAGAACATGCAAAAAATGGTTGTTATCTTGTTTATTGTGACTATGGAAAAGAAGTTAAATGTTGGTCTTCGATCGGAACTATCTTTATTGTAACTATGGAAAAGAGTGATTATACCTCCCTGTAGCCACCTGAAAAATCTCACTATTTTAAATCTTCATATTTATGAACTAGACTGTTTATCAAAATTTATTCGAACTAAGTTGAGCATTTAGCATGTACATTTCATATTTTCTTGCATAAACATTTAAGCATATCCGAGTAGTCTTATTTAATTATGCCTAATATTTACTGATTACTAAATCAGTCTCCCAAGAAAACTTTCTTGTCTTACAAGTCCGCACACTACTCAGCTTAATAAAAGAAAACACGAAAAATAAAAACGAACTAATAAAAATCAAAATTTCGTCATCATCGCGGATGTTTATTTAAACGGTCCGAAGTATAAGTGTTATAATTTTCACATTAAGCAGTATACTGTTACTAACTAAACAGTGGAGTACGAAATAAATTGAGTACCAAATCTATACACAAAAATAAATAACTCACAATATATATTAACAAATTAAAATAAAAATAAAACAAAAAGAAAACTTTACCCTTATCCTCCTGCCAAACCCACGCCCCCTTCCCTTATTATCTGTTTCTTTTTCTGTCTTCCCCAGAAACGCACCCCACAACTGCTATCCCATCCTCCATATTCGCCTCCCTCCTCTTACTCCTCTGCACACGCTCCTCACCCTCTCCATTAATAGAAAACCCTCCAAACTCTTTTCCCAACATCAGAAGTTAACTTTAATCCAAGATTGAATACCTCTTTGGCTTTTCCATGGAAGCAAATCGATAAAAAACTAAGGACCCTTTGTCCTCTTTGGACCACGACTGGAAGACATCATCAGGAGAGCCACGTGAAGGCCTGGTGTTATTGCTCAAATAAGACTCATACCCCCTCCCCCATTTTGAAAGATAGGTCAAGAGCTTCCCCATCTACACTTATATAAGGGCCACGAAGGACCTGGGTATTCACACACTTCTCACTCACTTTCATCACCAAAAAGGATTCGGATTGAAGTTGAAGTGCTCGATTGGAGTCTTGGGTAAAGATTGTGTGAATCCCCAAAGAAAGGTCTTTGTCGGGATCATAAGGTTTCCATGTTTTCCTCATCTTAGTTTTAATGTTAATTCTTTTGTATTATTGATTTTGATTCATGTGTTATTATTAGTTTTGGTTTGAACTTGTTTCGGGTCAAAAGTGGTGGAACCATGGTCGACCCATAAAAATCTTGGGAAATTGATTTACTTGTTTCATGATTAATCGATTTGTACATAAGATTGGAAAAACCATTTTCTGCTTTTGATTCATGTTGTGGTCGAAAGTCATGAGCATTCGTTTAAAGTTGTATGTGTTGGAATGGGTTATGGTCATATGAGATTTGTAAAAGAAATAAGTACTCATGTTGTGGCAAAAATCTTAAGTTGTATGTGTTGGAATGCATTGGCTTAGGCTATGGAAGTGTTAATCTGTTATAAAATGTTTGTTGGTCACTTTCGATTCGAGTCTTTGGCTCATGATTCACCCCCTTCATAGTTACAGCATTTGTCGTATATTCGTTGGGTCCTAGGGTCGAACTAGATTCTTAGTTGGACTTGCGAGGCATGAGCGAGGGTCTCGCAATGGCTCGCGACACCTTGTTAAGGTTGTGTCTTGGATCCTTAGGTTCGACCACCCACGTAGGTTTGAGGTTCGGTTAGTAACCTCGGTGGCAAAACTAAACCCATATAGGGTGTACCTCGTCTTTTTTTTGTGTCAACCACAAGGGTACCAGGGTACTCTTTCAAGCTTAACTTCTCGCCAAATTCAGTTATTTCTTCAGCTTATACTAAAGCTTTTCGTGGAGTGTTTTGAATCTGATTTCCAGCTCGAATAGGTGTGTTTGTTTGCTGCCCTTCTTTCTTGTTTTCCAATTTGAATGCGTTTAGTAAATGTCTTTCCTTCATGTGTCAAGTTATATTTTTTTAAAGTATGCCTAAGTTGCGTACAATATGTTCATTGAGTCGTTCAACAGATATATTGATCATCCACTAACTGACAACCGGTTTTAAACGTTTAAATAGTTTTCTTGTCGCTTATATTTTGTCCGCTGATCGAATTGGACTTTCAATCGTTTGAGAGTAAGGCCCAATTACTATTCCAGATAAACGAATTTGGATCGTGTTTATCTTCCCTGGTATGGATTACCTTTTTGTTGGGCCACAGCCCAAGGGCTTGAGTTTATCTAACTTACATCGAGCCCAAACCATCACTCTTTCCCCCTCCTCGCTACCACTACTCGCGTCTACCTCGAGCCATCAAACAAAAACCAAACTTGTTAAATACGTATTAAGAACCTAGATAGATTTTAAAGCTAAAACTCTATAATCTCAAGAAATATTAACATAACGTTTCTATACAAGGCGCAACTCATATTTTTTTTGGGTAAATAATAAATATTTCGAAAAGACGACTTTTATAAATTAAACTACAACAACTAGTATATATGAAACAAATAATTTTGATACTTATATATATAAATATATATATATACTTAAATAAACAAAGGTAATTTTTACAATGATGTTATATTTCGCAAAAACCATATGTTATGATATATAAACGAGTCATACCCATTTTTCTAAAAGACCATTATAACATATAAAACGGAATTTATTTTATTTTTACCATTATAATAAATCTATTACTTCCCTTATATATATATATATATACCTATTTTAAGCGACGTCTTTATAACTTAAATACGTTTACTATTTATATGCTTATATTTTCTCAGACATCATCTTTCGGTTGCGTCGAACCCAAGACTCATTCGTTTTAATACTTTTATTTTTAACATGTACACCTAAGCACTTCCATGAGCCAAAGCTAGCCAATGTTCAATGATAAACGACACACAACATAAATAACTTAAACTTTTGGTGTATATAAATATTATCGAGTCAAAATATAAAGATAGTAACTAAAGTATGGTTATATTAACTATAGGTCGTGTGACGGTACTTTGTGCATCTTCTACTTGACTCTTTCACTACTCGGATACTACTTTGCTAAGGTGAGTTCATAGCCTCGCTTTTACTTGTTTTTCAAACCCCGCGAGGGAGATGCATGCTATAAACTAGAACACAAGTCTTTTCTTGAAATGTATGTTGCCCGATCATTATTATTATAGCCTAATTTGCCTGCCATAAGTCCCTTACATCATGAACCATTAATCACTTGCGAGTGAACGCGAATATTGTGGATAGTACTATGGGAATTAACGACCCCGACTCGGTTATCGGAAATAACGGGCTATGCACTATATTTATTAACTATGGAATTGGCAATTCCATCTCGAGGGCAATATTATTACTTACACCCGAATTAGGTGTATGCGTTAGTTTGGTGTCATGAGCTTAGTGCATAATAATAATCTATGTTTTTCCATGGTAATTGTATTCAAAGCAATTATCATCTCTTACTTGTGTTCAACTATTTATTAAACCTATGAATATCACTCAACTTTTTGTTGACCTTTTAAGCATGTTCATCTCATGTACTAATTAGGATATCATGAAGGCGCGGAGTGGACGTCATGGGACTATGGAAGTGGTGTTGTTTTTAAATAAAGTTATCATTTCATAAACATTTGAACTATCTTTTATGTAACTTCAAAACTTGTGGTATTTTCTCTTGTGTTAAAAAACATTGAGTTTTATGAAATGGTAACAATCTTTTATTAAAAACGTCTCTTTAGAGTCGTTTTCTATAACTTATGACTATGATCCTCTAAGTAATACCCCAAATAGTCTTCCGTTGTCACATTGTGATTTTGGGGGTGTTACAGATTGGCATCAGAGCCTAGGTTATAGAGAACCAACTTGTATTTTCAAAACAAATTGGACTATAACCACATTTTCAAATGGACCATTTTACACCACCACTTCACGCCCTCCTCGCTACTACTTGCACCGATTGCATCGTATGAGATTCGCTTGGCGGATAATACATGACTAGTAAAACTTTGCATGATGAAAACTTATAATGCTAGCTTTCATTTAGTTAGGCATTTAGATTTATGTGGCATTATGCTTGACTAACTAAATCTTATTTATTGCATGGCATTACTTATACTTATAAATGCATATTTTGGGTTATTACAGCATTCATGTCTTCTCGCTACACATCCTATCGACCGACCTCCGACATTGAGATTGAGGACACTATGTCCTCTCCTCTACCCCTTGGCACCTCTCATTGTACCGAGTCCTCTCGGATGAGCCCTTCGAGGAGGGTGAAGTCGCCGTCACCCCACCGCCTTGGCCATACCCAAGCATCTGCCCTTTTTGTCCCCCACCTATGATCGACACGGAGTCACAGCAGTGGCTATCCCCTTCGCATTGTATCCCGTAAACCTTCACACACCGATTCCGAGATCCTCCACCGCCTCCGTCATCATTACCTATCCGCCGTGGGCGAGCGAGCTAGGGTTCTCAAACCCTACGTTCAAGCGCCATTCGGCAAGCCATTCCCGATACCATAAGGATGGTGCTACCTTTATGCATACCGCCTTGAAACGAGTGAAGGCACCCATCACCTTCGTTCCACCTTCTGACATACCATCATCTTCTGCTTTCCCACCACTAGCTGCACCTACATCACCACCCATACATGCTTCACCACTACCACCACCTACCACCTTCATCTATCAGACCACTACCGTACCGTCTCCATCCGTGCATCATCACCCTTGGTGATGCATCGAGCTGAAACTGTGATATCTCTTAGGGAGAGAGTCCATTTTCACCTTCACATTCGACCCATATCATTATGTTGTGACTTGTACTTGTGAGCCGGGATCCCATAGGAGGGTTGACGCTAGACGTTGGTCCTTCTTGATGCCAGTCATTAGTCGATGGAGGTCAGAGGAGGGTTCACCGAGTGCTATGGAGCTTGGAGATCATTTGTTTGCTGCTACGAGACTCTTCTGTTACGGAGAACCTCTCCACCACACCGTGCCATTGTTAGTCGCACGAAGTTCTCGCGATGTGAGGATCAGCTTGAGGAGGCTATAGCATTCATCGATGAGGTTCCATTGGTCCGGGTTGAGAGCATAGAGGAGGAGGTAGAGAACCTCGTTGTCGGGAGGATTGCGATGGAGGAGGTATTTGATAGGATTGGTGCTCAATCGGAGCGAGCTAGTGAGACAAAGGACAGTTTTGGATAGAAGGATGGAGTCGGAGAGATTGGAGTTGCTAGAAAGAGTTGAGATGTTAGAGGGAGTTGTACGAGAGCAGACAAGTGGATAGTGATCATGGAGACTCATACCATGCGACCCTGAGCAGAGATCGGAGGTGAGGGATCGAGAGATGGATGACTTGGTCGAGCTTGTTCGCAAGTGACTGCAATAAGCCGGTGAGTGGCACACCCCGACATCCCTAGATCGGAGATTTACCTACTTAGTTTTCCTAGTATTTTAGCCTACCGCCGCGGTAATCGATAGAGGCTTTGTATTTGCATGTTTTGTTAAACTATCGAACAAGCTATTGATGTGACATTGTATGGTTATCGTAACGCTATGTATGGATGATGAACCTATGACATTATGGTTGATTTCCTTATGTTCTTATGTATGGTGATCTTTCTTATTTATTGGCTTATATAAATTGACGTGATCATTTATATATATTCTCTTGTGTGGTTCTAACATGTTGTGATTCTTCTTATGATGCTTATGCTCTATTAATATAATGTGATGATCTTGACTATTATGAAATCATTTTTATAATAATACACACTTATGTTGAATGATATAACAAATCAAGTGTATGTCTTTAGAAAATGGCAAGAAAAAGAGCTACCTCTACCCCTACTCAAACCTCGAGATGACCCTGAAGCAACCGAGGTGGTTACTAATGAGATTGGTGCCGCTTTTGGCACAAGACTGCTGAGTATGTTCGAACAAACGAAGCCCCAAATCAAGCCAACCGAATGAAACCTGTGGTGAATCGCAAATGTGGATACAAGGAGTTCATGAATTACAAACCTACTTTCTTCAAAGGAACCGGCGCCGTTGGCCTTATTCATTGGTTCAAAGATCCAAACCGTGTTTTCTCTTAAGTGATTGCTCGGAAGATTGCAAAGTGAAATTTGCCTATCTGGTACTCTACTAGAGGATGCATTGTCTTGGTGGAAAGCTCATGCCCAACCTATTGGCATGGAAGAGGCTTACAAAATCACTTGACCGAATGAAGCAATTGATGATGAAGCAATACCTGCCCAAGAACCGAGATCAAGAAACCGGGAAGATGAGTTCTATCATCCGCTACTAAGGGCAATGATCTCAAAACCTACTTCAAGCGCTTCCAAGAATTGAAAGCCTTATGCCCATCCATGGTTTCTGATAATGTCAAGTTGCTGGAAAACCTCATTGGGGGATTACCCCAAAGCATTGAGAGCAATGTTACTGCATCAAAGCCTAAGACTGTGGAAGAAGTGATCATAATTTCCTACCAACTCATGGATCAAGTCCTGAAACATGGATCCGTGCAAGGCAATAACGACAACAAAAGGAAATTTGATGACCGTCGAGGCAACACTTCCAACAACTACCATCATAACAACTCTTTCCATCACAACAATAACCGCAACAACAATCAAGGCCGCAACAATCATAACCAACCCCGCAACAACAATCCCAACCCATACCACCAAAACCGAAACAACCACCACAATCAAAAAAACCGTAGGCAAGAAGTTGCGGGCTTATGCCGCTACCCCCGCCAATCGGAAGAGGCTATGCCGACCACACCCTTTGTGCACTCGATGCAACTTACATCATGTGGAACGTTGTACTACTAAGTGTGGAAAGTGTAACAAGGTGGGTCATACCCACAAGGATTACCGAAGCTCTCACCTAAGTAACCTTCAACCCATGGGAATAACTTGCTTTGGATGTGAGAAGTGGACATGTCAAGAGTAGATGCCCAAAATGCACGGGAACAACAACAACAACAACCCTCGCTAGGGCAAGAGCGGTGCTAGGAGATGGAGATGCACAAGAAAACCCGGATGTCGTCACGGGTACGTTTTCACTCAATCATCATTTAGCTAAAGTGTTATTTGATTCTGGAGCCGACAAAAGCTTTATGTCTTCTAAGTTTGCACCTTTGTTAAAAGTCACACCAACTGCCCTAGATACCACTTATGAAGTAGAGTTAGCCGATGGAAAAATAGTAGGAACTAACACAATCCTTCGAGGTTGCAACCTATCCTTATCAAACCACCCATTCGATATAGACCTTATGCCTATTCAACTTGGTAGCTTCGATGTTGTTATTGGCATGGATTGGCTATCCAAGAATCGTGCAAGAATCATCTCTGGACAGAAAGCCGCTTCACATTCCTCTCAAGGCTGCTTAAACTCTAATCATTCGGGTAATCGTGGCAAGACCGATTGAATATCATCTCGTCGTTAAAACCGAAGTAAAGTACATAGAAAAAGGATGCCATTTTTCTAGCACAAGTAACGAGAGAAGGAGAAAGCGGACGAAACAACTAAAAGACGCCCCGTGGCTAGGGACTTTCCCGAAGTATTCCCTCAAGATTTTCCCGGTCTTCCCGATTCGGCAAGTAGAATTCCAAATCGAAGCTAGTCGGAGCGGGACCTACGCCGTGGCACGAGCACCTTATAGATTGGCACCTTCGAACTACAAGAATTGTTCCGACCAACTTCAAGAACTCGTCTGTCGAAAAAGGATTCATTCGACCGAGTTCTTGGGGGAGCTTACGGTCTTATTTGTCAAAAATAAGGACGAATCTTTCGTATGTGTATCGACATTCCAGAGTTGAACAAACTAACGTAAAGAATCGCTATCCATTACCTAGGATTGACGACCGCTTGACCAACCGCAGGGTCAAGCGCCTACTCAAAGATTGATCGAGATCCGTATCACCAACCAGGGTTAGAAGAAGATATCCCAAAACCGCCAACACGATATGGCCACTATGAGTTCCAAGTGATGCCATTTGGTTTGACAAATGCACCGGCGGTATTCATGGACCTAATGAACCGAGTGTGTAAACCTTACTTGGACAAATTTATGATTGTGTTCATTGACGACATTCTCATCTTTTCCCGCAACAAGGAAGAGCATGCGAAACACTTGAAAACCATTCTGGAACTACTCAAGAAAGAAGAACTGTATGCTAAGTTTTCCAAGTGCGACTTCTGGATTCAAAAAGTTCAATTCCTTGGTCACGTGATAGATAGTAATGGTCTTCACGTTGATCCTTCAAAAATTGAAGTTGTCAAAGATTGGTCATCCCCTACTACCCCTACCGAGATACGCCAATTTTGGGTCTTGGGTTATTATCGAAGATTTATCAAGGGTTCTCGAAAATCGCTAAACCTCTAACAGAGCTAACCGAAAAAGAAGAATTTTGATCGGTGAAGAACAAGAGTTAGCCTTTCAACTCTTGAAACAAAAGCTTTGTGAAGCTCCCATCTTAGCTCTACCGACCGGAGTAGAAGATTTTGTGGTTCATGTGATACATCACACCTAGGGTTAGGTGCGGTATTGATGCAAAGAAACAAGGTGATCGCTTATGCTTCGTGACAACTCAAAACTCACGAAAAGAACTACACTACCCATGACTTGAATTGGGAGCCGTGGTCTTCGCCTCAAAATATGGAGACACTACCAGTATGGAACCAAGTGTAATGCCGGTGTTTCAACCATAAAAAGTCTCCAACACATTCTAGATCAAAAGGAACTAAACATGCGACAACGCCGATGGCTAGAATTGCTTAGTGATTACGATCGTGAAATCCGTATCACCGTGGAAAAGCAAATGTCGGTCGATGCTCTTAGTCTAAAGGATCGACCTAAACCTCTTCGAGTAAGATATTTGGGAATGACAATTAAGTCACCCCTTCCATCAAAAATCCTTGAAGCTCGCTCAAGCTCTCAAACCCTGAAAATCGTCCCAACGAGAGAATCTTTGGAATGCGGAAAACGAGAACGCCTTTTTACAAAGATCGGATGGAACCTTATGTTTTGGTGATAGAAGTTGGATACCACTTTATGGAGGAATACGGGAACTCATCATGCATGAGTCTCACAAGTCTAAATATTCCATTCACCCGGGATCCGACAAAATGTACCAAGATCTCAAGAAGCTTTATTAGTAGCCGAACATGAAGGCTGAAATTGCAACGTATGTTGGGAAATGTCTCACCTGTTCTCGAGTCAAAGCCGAATGTCAAAAGCCTTCCGGATTGTTAACTCAACCTGAACTCCCAGTTTGGAAGTGGGAGAGAATCACTACGGATTTCATAACTAAACTACCAAAGACTGCTAGAGGTTACGACACCATTTGGGTTATCATCGATCGCCTTTACCAAATCGCTATTTCTTACCCATCAAGGAAAATGACGAAATGGAAACCCTTTCTCAACTATACCTAAAGGAAATTGTATCCCGTCATGGAGTGCCAATTTCCATCATTTCTCACGGATGTACGTTTTACTTCACACTTCTAGAAATCTCTTCAAAAGGCTTTAGGCACTCGTTTGGATATGAGTACCGCATATCATCCTCAAACCGATGGCCAAAGCGAAAGGACTATCCAAACCTTGGAAGACATGCTTCGAGCATGTGTGATCGATTTTGGAAAAGGTTGGGATAAACACTTGCCTTTGGCGGAATTCTCGTACAATAATAGTTACCACGCGAGCATCAAGGCAGCTCCATTCGAAACACTTTATGGTCGAAAGTGTCGACGCCGTTTGTTGGGCCGAGGTTGGAGATGCCCAACTCATCGGACCTCGAACTTGTCCAAGAAACAACCGAGAAGATTGTGCAAATTGCCAACGACTTCAAGTCGCTAGAGATCGACAAAAGAGTTACGCCGATGTTAGAAGGAAGCCCATGGAATTTCAAGTTGGTGATCGAGTTATGTTGAAAGTATCACCTTGGAAAGGAAAGGTTCAATTTGGAAAAAGAGGAAAACTACATCCTCGATACATTGGCCCTTTCAAGATTCTGGAGAGAATTGGCCCAGTTGCATACAAGCTTGAACTCCCGGAAGAACTGAGTAGAGTGCACCCTACCTTTCACGTCTCAAATCTGAAGAAATGCTTGTCGGATGAATCTCTTGTCGTTTCACTAAAAGAGATTAAGCTCGATGACAAGCTCAACTTTGTCGAACAACCAATTGAAATCATGGATAGGGAAGTCAAGCGACTTAAGCAAAGTCGCATTCCTATCGTCAAGGTTAGATGGAACTTCAAGAGAGGACCGAGTACACGCGTGGGGAGCAAGACACCATGCGTGTTAAGTACCCACATCTGTTTGCTAATCCAACTTCGACTACCCCCCGTAAACTAAAATTCCATGGACGGAATCCTCTTAAGGGGTAGGTACTGTAGCCACCTGAAAAATCTCACTATTTTAAATCTTCATATTTATGAACTAGACTGTTTATCAAAATTTATTCGAACTAAGTTGAGCATTTAGCATGTACATTTCACCTTTTCTTGCATAAAAATTTATGCATATCCGAGTAGTCTTATTTAATTATGCTTAATATTTACTGATTACTAAATCAGTCTCACAAGAAAACTTTCTTGTCTTACGAGTCCGCACGCGTACCCATTTAATAAAAGAAAACACGAAAAATAAAAATGAACTAATAAAAATCAAAAATTTCGTCATCGTGACAGTTTATTTAAAACGTGTCCGGAAGTATAAGTGTTATAATTTTCACATTAAGCAGTATACTGTTACTAACTAAACAGCGGAGTACGAAATACATTGAGTACCAAATCTATACACAAAAATAAATAACTCACAATATATATTAACAAATTAAAATAAAAATAAAACAAAAAGAAAACTTTACCCTTATCCCCCTGCCAAACCCACGCCCCCTTCCCTTATTATCTGTTTCTTTTTCTGTCTTCCCCAGAAACGCACCCCACAACTGCTATCCCTTCCTCCATATTCGCCTCCCTCCTCTTACTCCTCTGCACACGCTCCTCACCCTCTCCATTAATAGAAAACCCTCCAAACTCTTTTCCCAACATCAGAAGTTAACTTTAATCCAAGATTGAATACCTCTTTGGCTTTTCCATGGAAGCAAATCGACAAAAAAACTAAGGACCCTTTGTCCTCCTTGGACCACGACTGGAAGACATCATCAGGAGAGCCACGTGAAGGCCTGGTGTTATTGCTCAAAGAAGACTCATACCCCCTCCCCCATTTTGAAAGATAGGTCAAAAGCTTCCCCATCTACACTTATATAAGGGCCACGAAGGACCTGGGTATTCACACACTTCTCACTCACTTTCATCACCAAAAGGATTCGGATTAAAGTTGAAGTACTCGGTTGGAGTCTTGGGTAAAGATTGTGTGAATCCCCAAAGAAAGGTCTTCGTCGGCATCATAAGGTTTCCATGTTTTCCTCATCTTAGTTTTAATGTTAATTCTCTTGTATTATTGATTTTGATTCATGTGTTATTATTAGTTTTGGTTTGAACTTGTTTTGGGTAAAAAGTGGTGGAACCATGGTCGACCCATAAAAATCTTGGGAAATTGATTTACTTGTTTCATGATTAATCGATTTGTACATAAGATTGGAAAAACCATTTTCTGCTTTTGATTCATGTTGTGGTCGAAAGTCATGAGCATTCGTTTAAAGTAATGGGTTATGGTCATATGAGATTTGTAAAAGAAATAAGTACTCATGTTGTGGCAAAAATCTTAAGTTGTATGTGTTGGAATGCATTGGCTTAGACTATGGAAGTATTAATCTGTTATGAAATGTTTGTTGGTCACTTTCGATTCGAGTCTTTGGCTCATGATTCACCCCCTTCATAGTTACAGCATTTGTCGTATATTCGTTGGGTCCTAGGGTCGAACTAGATTCTTAGTTGGACTCGCGAGTCATGAGCGAGGGTCTCGCAATGGCTCGCGACACCTTGTTAAGGTTGTGTCTTGGATTCTTAGATTCGACCACCCACGTAGGTTTGAGGATCGGTTAGTAACCTCGGTGTCAAAACTAAACCCATATAGGGTGTACCTCGTCTATTTTTTTTGTGTCAACCACAAGGGTACCAAGGTACTCTTTCAAGCTTAACTTCTGCTCAAATTCCAGTTATTTCTTCAGCTTATACTAAAGCTTTTCGTGGAGTGTTTTGAATCTGATTTCCAGCTCGAATAGGTGTGTTTGTTTGCTGCCCTTCTTTCTTGTTTTCCAATTTGAATGCGTTTAGTAAATGTCTTTCCTTCATGTGTCAAGTTATATTTTTTTAAAATATGCCTAAGTTGCGTACAATATGTTCATTGAGTCGTTCAACAGATATATTGATCATCCACTAACTGACAACCGGTTTTAAACGTTTAAATAGTTTTCTTGTCGCTTATATTTTGTCCGCTGATCGAATTGGACTTTCAATCGTTTGAGAGTAAGGCCCAATTACTATTCCAGATAAACGAATTTGTATCGTGTTTATCTTCTCTGGTATGGATTACCTTTTTGTTGGGCCACAGCCCAAGGGCTTGAGTTTATCTAACTTACATCGAGCCCAAACCATCACTCTTTCCCCCTCCTCGCTACCACTACTCGCGTCTACCTCGAGCCATCAAACAAAAACCGAACTTGTTAAATACGTATTAAGAACCTAGATAGATTTTAAAGCTAAAACTCTATAATCTCAAGAAATATTAACATAACGTTTCTATATAAGGCGCAACTCATATTTTTTTTGGGTAAATAATAAATATTTCGAAAAGACGGCTTTTATAAACTAAACTACAACAACTAGTATATATGAAACAAATAATTTTGATACTTATATATATAAATATATAAGGGGAATTGCATATATACCCACTAAAACTTAAAAACTTGCATATTTCCCCATAATACAAGTTTTTATTGCATGATGTACAATGCATTTTAAGCATATTTCCCCAAGTGTTTTGATCTTTTCAATTCGTGTCAAATTAGTGTTAGAGTAATAAAAACTCAAGTGTAGGGATGTGCGTATAAATCCCTATCATTTTGATGTTACCGTAGAGGATGGTAGAGTAAAAGTGTATGAAAAAAAAATCGAAAAAAAAGAGAAAAAGAGAAAAAGAAAAAAAATAGTTTGAAAAAAAAAGAGAAAAGAGAAAAAAAATAGTTTGAAAAAAAAAAAAAACGGGCTACCATCCTACATCTATCCTTTAAATTTATGTTTGTTTGTTTCAGTTAGCTAGAGTTTAGAGTGTCGAGTCTTGGCTTAGCAACGCCATTCTTCGTATACTTGCAACATAGAGATTTTTGACTTGCCACCACTAAATAGCCTATCCCACCAAACCCTTTGTTTCCCTACCGTAAGCCTAACATTACAACCCCTTAAAGACCTCTTTGATAGTCTTTCCTAGGTGCTTATACCAAAGCGATGGAGGTTTGATCTAGTCTCAAGCCTATGGTAATCTATGTACTAGGACCGTTAATGAGTGTTTATCTTCCATTTCCAACTTGTTATATTTCATATACACCAGAGAGATGTGAGTATCCAAAACCCCATGTGAGGTGCTAGTATGTAATTTCCGTGCTTGTTATGACTTTTGATAGGCTTATATGTGTTGTGGATGCTTTAAACCAATGCTTCATGACCCCTAACTTATAAATTGATTAACTAAAAGCACATTTGCTTGAGGACAAGCAAATACCAAGTGTAGGGATATTTGATAAGGTTTTAAAATGTACCTTTTGAGGGTCATTTAAGCCCTTATTTGATCACTTTTGTATCCGTTATTACTTAATATCGTTCCTTTTCACTTTATAGGTCTCTTGAAAGCAAATTGCTGGAATGGCACTTATTTGGACTAAAAGCTGGATATACAAGAAAATGGCCAAAGTCAAGAATCGAGACACTCAAGTCAGGCGAAATACAAGGTGACGGCGCCATCGCTTAAGCTCATGACGCCGCCGGAGCATTTTGTGACGGACAAGAGCCAAATTTCTTATTTTCAAGTGACGGTGTCAAGCTTTAAAATAGTAGGCCGTCGCAACTCAGACCGCCTAGATTTGATCCGCGACGGTGTCGAGAATGAAGGGGACGGCGTCACAAGCATAAGGTGACGCCACAAGCTGATCAAGTCACAACATGCTGGAAGTAGTTGATATTGTTTTGGCCATAACTTTTGCATACCTAACTCGATTTAGGTGATTCAAAAGCCCACGCGACCGGAATGAGAAAATCTACATTTTGGTGAAAAAATGGTCGTGACGCCGTCAATCTATAAGTGTGACGCCGTCACTCTTTGCCAACAGAAAATCTGCCTATAAATAGAACATTATAACCTCACTTTTGGAGGCTCTAAACCCTAACTCCGACCGGGCTTAGATAGGTGTTTTTCCAAAGAACTTTAAAGGTTTCAATCACTCCAAAAACATCTTGTAATGGTTTGTTGATTATATCTTAATCCATATATTCAATTTATCATTATGTCTATCCTATGTTTGATTGATTGTGTGTATGCTTGCATGTTCACCATGTCCGGCTAAATTACTTGTGTGTTTGCTTAGATATATGAAACCTAGTTGTTAATTATTGTTAGGTTGTCTCTTATCTTGATTGTAATTGGCTTAGGAGTGCGACTAGGCTATCGTTGTGTTTAATACTTGATAAATCTTTGATAGTTTATGAATGACTTAGTGGATTTCGTTTACTAAACCCAAAGATAACCTCAAAGTTAGTTTATGAATGACTTAGTGGATTTCGTTTACTACACTTAAAGGTGACTTCAAAGAGTTAGGAATGCACACCTTACGACCTTAGAAAACACAACGCTTAAGAATAAGGACGTGACAATTCAACCATCAATAGGAGATAACTAGGGAGTAGTAGCATCTAGGTAAACACATCTTTAACTATCATACGAGCACACAACAATAGACATAGACTATCCTCACCCTAACTAGATTAGATAATTAGATAAGTAGAAGTAATCGGTAGAAATACCAACCCCAAATCCAAACCCCGAGATTCGTACTTTTCCATTTCCTAAAAACATAAAAAGCACAAAAATAATCTTCCTCAACCCCAACCTTAGCGTAGTAACTTCTCACTAGCATTCCTATTCCCCTAGAGAACGATATCAATACCCGTGGCTTACCCTAATACTACACTACAATGATTAGGTTCACTGCCTAGGTGTTATAAAACTTGCTCGAAGAAAAGGAAGTTCCTTTGACCTCGAACGACACAGTGCGAAGCGTTATCAAGTTTTTGGCGCCACGGGAATAGAATAGCTAGTTAGTAGTCCACCTCGTTTAGGTTTTTTGCTTGATTCCTATCAAGTAAATTTTTCTCATTTTTAGCTTTCTCATAGTCTATCCCCTTCTTCGTGACCTTTGTTCGTAATCCCATCACTTTTCATCATGAAAGGTGATAACCACCCACCATTCATCAACCCACCACCAATTGACCCACCCGCCAAGAGCCCGCTTTGGTGAATACTCTGACCTAGCCACCAAGGTTATAGGAACACCATTGAGATTCCCGACCAAGCCCAAACTACGGCCTCGATCCGACACCATCCGGTTGGTGCAAAACGGATGTGCATTCCATGGAATTCATTCTGAAGATCCAAATCAGATCTAAGGGATTTTTAAAATTGTCGATTCCATCGACCTTGATTTGATGCTACTACTGGGAGACCACGCGCGCGCAAGTCTTTTCCAATTTCTCTACGGGACCAAACTAGTAATTGGCTTGGCGTTTACCTCTCGCGGTTCCATCTCAAGTTGGGATGATCTCACCTCTCGCTTCCTTGCTCAATTTTTCCCACCCGGGAGAACCACTAAACTTAGGAATGACATCTTGATGTTCCAACAACGTCAAGATGAATCTCTACTGCGTGGACTCGATTCAAGGACTTACTTCATAAAGTCCCTCATCACGGCATTGATCTTTGGCTTCAAGTCCAAATCTTTTATGATCATGTCAATTTCCCCACCAAGCGATCCATTGACCAAGCGGTCGGTGGAAAACTTAGTGATCTCACCGCGGAAGAATCATGGGGTATAATAGAGGACCTTGCTCTCTATGACAACGAAGTTGGAATGACCCCCGTGAGTTGCCCAAAACCGTCAAGGCAATCTCCTTGCCTCCCATTGACTCACAATCTTCCAACCGTAGGATGATCGAACTTGAAGATAAAGTTAAATTCCTAATGAGTTCCTACGAAAACCCTAAGTCTTCACGCCATGTGAACAAAGTTTCTTCCTCGTGTGAGCCGTTTTAGGATCCTCATAACACGCTACATCGCACCCCATCCCCGAACATGCTTCCATTGACTACGATCCTCGCTGTACTCAATGGAACGGAGGAAGATTCCCTTCAATACCCTGACCTAGGAATTTCAATGAAACCCGAAGATGGAAGGGCAAGCCCGACTTCTATTGGGGATAAACCAAGGAATTCACTTCCAATGATTTTTCATGGCCCCCATCCCACGGTCCTAACCAACAAAACATCGAAGGGATGTTGCAAAACCTAGTTGCAACCCAAGAAACCTAAATAGCTAAGCTCTCGGACCGCTTTAACCAACAACAAGCCGAAATGGATAGAAAGATAGACAACCTTTTGAAAGCCATGACCAATAGTGATAGGAAGGTTAATGTTATCTCAACTCCCGAGCCTTCCGGTGTAGAGATTAAGGACCCAAGTAAGTTGGCTAAGCATGTCCAACCCAATACCATCGCCTTAGTGAAACCTAATAGAACCAATGATGAAGAGGACCATACACGTGAGACTAATGAAACAACCGAGGAAGTAGGTGAAGTAGATAATGACTATTTCACTAAGTTTCCTACGGAAGAAGAGCTAACTCGCCACCCTCACTTTAGTAATGCGTGACCTCCGCCACATATATGTTAGAAAAGCCCTAGAATCAAGTTTGGGTACCCTTGGAATCTTAACATACCATGTTGCATAGGACACCTTTTCGTGGCAAAGGCATACATTGACCTTAAATCCCCAATCAACATAATGACTAGCACCTACTACAATTGGGTAGTGAAGAAGCCGATTCCAACTAGGCAAGACCCCGATGATCCTAGTGTTAGTTGCAATTTTCTTGGTAGAGTCAAGGGATTGCCCGTTTATGTAGGTAGTTTCACGTTTCCTACGGACTTCATTATTGTGGATGATATTAGCACGACCATAGACCCTAGCTTGTCCCACGTTATTCTAGGAAAACCTTTCATAGAAAACACCGGGATGACTTATGATCCTTCATTAGGAATAGTGCGATTCAAGGATGAGAACGACAACATAGCTTACCAAATGCCGTTCAAGATTGAGAAGTTCTCATCACTCTCTAATGATGAAAAGGAACTTAAACTATCGGTCTACTATAGGAATGAGGAGGATAAAGAAAAAGGAGTAGATTATGTTATGGCTAAGATTTTCGGATTCTATAAGGATTGTTTGAACCTAGGATCGAAATATAGGACCGAATGGGGAGAAGACGAACTCTTAGAGAGGTGCATCATAGGGCTCTTCTACAACATGGAATCCTCGATGAGACCGCCATGAGGAAGGAGATGACGGTAATGAAGTCACGGAGTATACCGACTCACGAGTCTAGCTACAAGACTCATAAATAAAGAAAAGCTTCGTGGGAGGCAACCCATGCTTAATTGTTTGCTTGTTAGTGTCATATATCTTTTATTAATTGTTTATTCTCATGTTTAAATTTGTAAAAATGCTTTATTTTGTTTTTAACCTCGTCTTAATTGCATCTAAAAGTATTTTACATAAAGGATAAGTGTAGGGAGGATTACACACGCTTTCAAAAGAAACGTAAACATGAGAATAACAATTCATTAAAAGATATATATGTGTGTTTGTTCGAGTCAAATGCTTGTATCGAGTCTTAATGGATGTTTTGCGTAAATTTTTCCGATTCTAAAGATGTAAATTTTCCATAAAATCGCGAGACCAATTTTTGTCAGATAACCGACGGCGTCAGATTGCAACTGACCCGAAGGAGTAAAAACATCGACTTTTTCTCGTTTTCGAGCTACTTATAAATTTTGGAATTTTCCGTGTCTTAATTTTCGAAATTTCGAAACATCCATTCCACAAGCATTATATCCTAGTTTAGTAGAGTCTTATATATATTATTACTGCCGATTTTACGTAAAGGTTTCGTTTGTTTTCTTCAAATGTGCAGGTTTCATTTATCAAGAAGAAGAAACAAAGATTGGAAGGAGCTTTTCACGCACACATTCTTCTTGGAAAGGATTTAACCACTACTTCACATGGATCCTACCGAGCTAATCGTGTGGAGTATTAGTTTCTTTTTTCGCTTTCATTACCTTCCATTATCATAAATTTGATATTTCGGGAACATTGGGGACAATGTTCACTTTAAGTGTAGGGAGGGAAAATAAAACGGGAACTTTGAAACTATGCTTATCCTTGATTATTTGCTTTGTCCAAGTGTAATTGTGTAATAAACCATGAGAAAATGTCGGTTAGGTAATTTTGGCACCAAATTTTTAATTTTTCATGACATATAGGAGTGGGCCATTAGTTTTAACAAAAGCGCCTCACGGATAGGAAGTTGCATGACTAGCACAAAACCCTTTACCACCTAAATTCCACCCAAAATGTGAGGATCGCCCTTAGATTAGTAGGAATTAAAGCATTCATCTTTAATGCTTAGAGTGTGAACCGGTAGTATATTAGATTCTAGAACTTGTTTTGTGATGCATTTCGAGATCGCTAGTAAGACTACACTTGTGTAGTTAGGAATAACTAAATGATAAGAGGCATTAGGATAATCCTTGTTTGATACCCGTAATATAATTACTTCTTCCACATCGGTTGAGTAATTCCCCACACCCTTTGCGTTGTACTCATCTTTAGTACACGATACCCCTAGTTAACCCCTCAAGCCTATCCTTTTCGCGGTTCGTGATGTTTTGGTTTTTTCGAATATCAATGAAGAGCATTGTTTACACCCCACCCCCAAATATACACCCATATCGCCTTAGCCTACCTTGTATGCACTCACTTTTAGTGCATTTTTGTTATCACCCTAAACCCTTAGTTCAATTATCTGGTTGCTTGCATGAGTTGCTAATTCTAGTCATATCCTTTGTAACACGCTTTGGGACGATTGGGACTCATGGGAAAAAGTTAAAGATTATAAAATGATTGAAAGGGAACGCTTAATTTCCTAATTTGCAATAACATACCCCAAGTGTTTTGATCTTTTTAATTGTGTCAAATTAGTGTTAGAGTAATAAAAACTCAAGTGTAGGGATGTGCCTATAAATCCCTATCATTTTGATGTTACCGTAGAGGATGGTAGAGTAAAAGTGTATGAAAAAAAAATCGAAAAAAAAGAGAAAAAGAGAAAAAGAAAAAAAATAGTTTGAAAAAAAAAAAAAAAAAAAACGGGCCACCATCCTACATCTATCCTTTAAATTTATGTTTGTTTGTTTCAGTTAGCTAGAGTTTAGAGTGTCGAGTCTTGGCTTAGCAACGCCATTCTTCGTATACTTGCAACATAGAGATTTTTGACTTGCCACCACTAAATAGCCTATCCCACCAAACCCTTTGTTTCCCTACCGTAAGCCTAACATTACAACCCTTTAAAGACCTCTTTGATAGTCTTTCCTAGGTGCTTACACCAAAGCGATGGAGGTTTGATCTATTCTCAAGCCTATGGTAATTTATGTACTAGGACCGGTTAATGAGTGTTTATCTTCCATTTCCAACTTGTTATATTTCATACACCCGAGAGATGTGAGTATCCAAAACCCCATGTGAGGTGCTAGTATGTAATTTCCGTGCTTGTTATGACTTTTACAGGGCTTATATGTGTTGTGGACTGTTTTAAACCAATGCTTCATGACCCTAACTTATAAATTAATTGGCTAAAAGCACATTTGCTTGAGGACAAGCAAATACCAAGTGTAGGGATATTTGATAAGGTTTTAAAATGTACCTTTTGAGGGGTCATTTAAGCCCTTATTTGATCACTTTTGTATCCCGTATTACTTAATATCGCTCCTTTTCACTTTATAGGTCTCTTGAAGGCAAATTGCTGTAATGGCACTTATTTGGACGAAAATGCTTTGGATATACGAAGAAAATGGCCAAAGTCAAGAATCGAGAAACTCAAGCTGCTGAATTACAAGGTGACGGCGCCATCGCTTAACTCGCGACGCCGTCGGAGCATTTTGTGACGGACAAGAGCCAAATTTCTTATTTTCGCTTGACGGTGTCAAGCTTTAAAAGAGTAGGCGCCGCAACTCGACGGCCTAGATTTGATCCGCACGGCGTCCGAGACCGGGGCGGGACTGCCACAAGCATAAGGTGACGCCGCCACAAGTGATCAAGTCACAACATGCGCCAAGTAGTTGATATTGTTTTGGCCATAACTTTTGCATACCAACTCGGATTTAGGTGATTCAAAAGCCCACGCGACCGGAATGAGAAAATCTACATTTTGGTGAAAAATGGTCGCGTGACGCCGTCAATCTATAAGTGTGACGCCGTCACTCTTTGCCGCAGAAAATCGCCTATAAATAGAACATTATAACCTCACTTTTGGAGGCTCTAAACCCTAACTCCGATTCCAGTGGCTTAGATAGGTGTTTTTCCAAAAACTTTGAAGGTTTCAATCACTCCAAAAACATCTTGTAATGGTTTGTTGATTATATCTTAATCCATATATTCAATTTATCATTATGTCTATCCTATGTTTGATTGATTGTGTGTATGCTTGCATGTTCACCATGTCCGGCTAAATTACTTGTGTGTTTGCTTAGATATATGAAACCTAGTTGTTAATTATTGTTAGGTTGTCTCTTATCTTGATTGTAATTGGCTTAGGAGTGCGACTAGGCTATCGTTGTGTTTAATACTTGATAAATCTTTGATAGTTTATGAATGACTTAGTGGATTTCGTTTACTAAACCCAAAGATAACCTCAAAGTTAGTTTATGAATGACTTAGTGGATTTCGTTTACTACACTTAAAGGTGACTTCAAAGAGTTAGGGAATGCACACCTTACGACCTTAGAAAACACAACGCGTTAAGAATAAGGACGTGACAATTCAACCATCAATAGGAGATAACTAGGGAGTAGTAGCATCTAGGTAAACACATCTTTAACTATCATACAAGCACACAACAATAGACATAGACTATCCTCACCCTAGCTAGATTAGATAATTAGATAAGTAGAAGTAATCGGTAGAAATACCAACCCCCAAATCCAAACCCCGAGATTCGTACCTTTCCATTTCCTAAAAAACATAAAAAGCACAAAAATAATCTTCCTCAACCCCAACCTTAGCGTAGTAACTTCTCACTAGCATTCCTATTCCCCTAGAGAACGATATCAATACCCGTGGCTTACCCTAATACTACACTACAACGATTAGGTTCACTGCCTAGGGTGTTATAAAACTTGCTCGAAGAAAAGGAAGTTCCTTTGACCCCGAACGACGCGTTTAGCGTTATCATGTATGCAGTTAGTTTGGTGTCATGAGCTTAGTGCATAATAATAATCTTTGTTTTTCCATGGTAATTGTATTCGAAGCAATTATCATCTCTTACTTGTGTTCAACTATTTATTAAACCTATGAATATCACTCAACTTTTTGTTGACCTTTTAAGCATGTTCATCTGAGGTACTAATTAGGATATCATGAAGGCGCTGGGAGACGTCATGGGGCGATGGAAGTGGTGTTGTTTTTAAATAAAGTTATCATTTCGTAAATATTTGAACTATCTTTTATGTAACTTCAAAACTTGTGGTATTTTCTCTTGTGTTCCAAAACATTGAGTTTTATGAAATGGTAACAATCTTTTATTAAAAACGTCTCTTTAGAGTCGTTTTCTATAACTTATGACTATGATCCTCTAAGTAATACCCCAAATAGTCTTCCGCTGTCACATTGTGATTTTGGGGGTGTTACACTCCCAACTTCTCGGTCGATTTAGAAGTTAAATCTTGGTCCTCGATCAAAACTTTTTTTCAGCAACTTCCTGAAAAAAATGATGGATAAGAAGATCATTATATAACCTTAACACAGAAAATATAAGCGTGCATAAAGCAATAATAATCATAAGATAATGTAATAATCTATAGCTAAAGCCCTTTCGCAGATTTGGAGGCTTGCAATATGGTGATTATCCATAAACCTTTTAATGATGATTCAAACAATAAGTAAGCCCTCCTACAAAAAGCATTACACAGGGGTTATTATAACTGTTATACGTATCACATGCAGTAATAAAGTTTAGCTTACACGGTTCTTATTTAATTGAGCAACCCGCACTTTATCTTTATCGCTAAAAAGCTCATCTCCGATCTTTTTAACCGAAATTTTATTTCCACACCATGAAATTGTGGTGAAGGTACCCTACAAAGTTTACGCAACCACTATTCAAAAGAAGTTATTTGCAGACCTATTTTAATTTATCAGTTAATGAAAAGTTTTTGAGGCTTGGTGCTAACTATAAAAAAATGGTATAAAGAAAGCGTTTATAGTATCAAACAGAATATAAAAAATCTTGTTAGGATTAACATGTTTAGTATCAAATACCCAACTTGGCATTACCTTGCACTTTTGAAATCTAAAGCCAGCTCCTCAAGTTTTGGATAATGACCCAAAAGTTGAAAGACACGTAAACGTCTATCTGTCATAATTGGTGGTAAACCAAGGTCATAGAAATAAACTTGGAGATTAAGGGAACATGTTCACACTCAAATATTTTTTGTAATGTATAGACACATAAAAATACAAACTCCTAAACCAATTTATATAAAGACATGAACACTTATCGTACTACAACAGGCATATTCTTGACAAATAAGCTGATAAGCCCAAAAAAATAAGCGTGTTAATGGTTAGAGAAATCGAAACATACTTTATGTTGAATGAGTGATTTACCTTGTAATTTGTAAATAGCCATTGTCAACAAAAAGCTCCATCGCGGCTGACTGTAAGTCTGGAAATAAAATACAACAGTCAACTAAGAATCATGATCAAGTGAAAACAAAACAAAGAGAGGAACGCAATATGGACCAATTACTTGAATATAGACCCTAAACAAAATTACAGACACCAACCTTTACAACAATGATTTGTATATGAAATACCTCCGGTAAACAACTCCTCATGCTTCATCATCTCCATCCTAAACACAATCACGAAAAATATTTATTTAAAAAAAAATCTCATCACAATTATATTGTATAAACAAAAAAGCGATAGTATCATATAAATTCATTAACTAATCAATCAAAGAAATCGCAAATCAAAGAATCAATGAAAGCACAGATTGACGAAAAATTGAATTAGGGTCTATTCAGGTTTTACATGATTTCGTCATTATCTGATAACCAGATTAATGAAACCCCAATTATTTTAAGAAAAATCAAATTAGGGTTTTCATCATTAATAAAACTTCTTTCACTTGAACCAACTTTTTGATTAATGGAGGGTGTATGTACTATTTTGATTGATAGAAACATACGATTAATTGATAAAATTAGGGTTTGAATAGGGGATACGATTTGGGGGAAATGGGATAAATGGAATTGGGGAAAAGATCGGGGGATTGTGATCGGGGGATACAGATTTCAATTAATTTCAATCATGGATGAATATTTGTTCAAGCAATACTTTAGAAACTGATGGGAGTTAATGCTATGAGGGAAAGTAGGATGATCTGACGGTGGAGGGAGTTTTGGGGAGTGAAATGCCAGGTGTCATTTTTTTAGAATTTTGAGGGGAGATGGGATTCAAACAAACCCTCCTTTATATGGAGGAGCGATTAAACAAACTAATTAATGTTATTTTTAAAACACCCTAAAATGAAAAGTACATATTATTATACACATTATACACATTAATAAAACACACAAAGGTTCATACAAGCTAACAAGTTGATGGTACATATAGTTTTGAAAACCGGAGCGGACCAACTGGTTCAACCGGGAACCAGTGTCGCTACCGTTTCGGCTAACCAATAAAAGGCATCCGAAAACGAATCAGATAGGCCCCGTTGAAACCGATACATACTGGTGAATCCGGCCTTATCGAGATCTATTTCTCCGGTTAATCGTTACAGAGTACCCGCCGCCGCAACATGCGGGTACGCTGCTATTTACTATATAGAGAACAAACAAAAAGTGAAGTGAAAAGTTGAAACTAAAAAAGGAAATATCGAAATAATATATTTCAAAAGGAAACTATTAATACACATCGAAAACCGGGTTAACCCTGGACGCTTCAAGGCCAGCGGGGTCGACCCAGTTTAATTTGACCCGTTTTCGACCCAACCCGCCGGGTTGACCCGGTTTAAATCGAACTGTTTTTTGACCCGAACGGTTCAACCGGTTGAACCACACGGGTCGAACCGGGTTTCAAAACATTATGTTTAATCCCCAAATCTTCAAACTTTATTATTTTCGTTTATAACCCATAATTTTTTTTATTACTAAATGATCTGTCGCTATAAGATCATGTTACTATGCACTGATACTCGTTAGGGCTGAGCATCGGGCCGATCCCGACCCAAATCCCGACTAGCCGGCAAACACAAACCGAGTCCCGACCCGATTAAGCTCGGTTCGGTTTCGGGACAGTCGGGACGGGACGGGGACGGGATCGGTCGGTTTGATCGGTTTTGTTTGTTGTTTTTTGGTTTTCGGCCCGTCCCGACCCGATCCCGACAAGCCCGAAATCCGACTAACCGAAAAACAGAAACCGACTCCCGACCCGTTTGAGATCGGTTTGGTTTCGGGATATGATTCGGGACTCGGGATCGGGACGGGATTCGAGATTCGGTCGGTTTTACTCACCCCTAATACTCGTCTAGTATTTTTTTATGGTTTTCGTAGCCTAAAGGGATCTCTTTAAAAATTAAAAACATGCAATCAAAGTGGTATAGTTAGCTGGCTGAGGCCGTTAAATTCTGAAAAATGATGGTTATTTTGTGTTGCTACAATTTGCGGATTTATAAAACAATCGCAAGATTGACTTTTTTTTTTTATATTTTAAAAAGAAAAAAAACTAGCAAGGTTTGAATAGCAAGGTAAATATTGCAATTCTTTCTAAATTTATAGTAAAAAGTAAAAACTTGCTAATTTACAAGTATAATGGCTTTTTGAATAAAAAATAAATATTTTCTGAAATATCTATACTATATTATAATGTATGGACAATCTAATCTTAACTTCAAGCCTAACTCTTAACAAAAAATTAAGATAAGGAGTTCTAATCATGGGGTGACATGTATTAACAAACTCGAAGCCTAAATCCTAAAAAAAATTAAGGTAAAGAATTTCAATCATTCTGTGACATGTGTTCCTTCTTAACAAAAAATTCACTTTTATTTTCAAACCGAAATATCTTTTTATCTATTTATCTTTTTTTATAATCTAATTTCACCGTATTTTTTAAAATTTTGTGCTCATTAAGTCAACATCCATTTGATATATTTTTATAAGTTTTTAGATTTTACATTTAGTGAGTTTATTTTATTTTGATTCAAATTTTTACAACTTTAATGTTTATTAATTAATATGATATTGATTCGTCAAAATCATATACTTTTGGGGAGAGTATTTGACGGGTAAGAGATTATGAGAGTCTTTTTATATGCGGGAATAATGATGTCAATGGAAAGCTACATGAAACCCAAGCAAATACATACAACTAACACATATGAAAAATACATATAATTATACTTATCGCTGATGCTACGCATGTATCCAACTATGTTTATAAAATTAGCTATTTTTGTCAATTTTCTTAGTAGTTAAACCCACAAAAATATGCTTGCTATGGTTATTTTCCAAAATAAAAGTAGAATACAACAATCAAACTTCAAAAAACACCCCTTCATACCACACGGTTTTCCTTTCATCTTCAGCACATAACTCATCTTTCTCATTTCTCAAAGGTATTATTCAATTCATAATCAATTACATCTTAACATCCATTCATCAACACTCGACACACTATCAATCACATATTCACTTCCGTTGACTAGGAAAATCTTATATGGACAGGTTGACTAGGAAAGCTAGGGTTTGGTGATGTCGAGATCGGTTCTATTAGTTTCGTTGTTGTTGTTTCTTGTGTTTACTTCTCAGTTTGAGTGGAATCAACATATTGTCAATGAGGTTGAGGCCAGGCCGTTGGATGTCAGTCGAAATCGAAAGAAGGAGTATGCGTTGGAGAGGGAAGAGTCGGTTAAAGAGAAGGTCAGTCATCGAATTAATTTGTTGTTTTATAACTGTTTTGGTATTCATAGGTTTATAAAACAGGTAAACAGATGAGGTTTTCCGTGTTAGGTTAGCGATAGAGGACTAGTCTTTGACTTAGATAGGATTTAGGCGCTTGCCTCCCTAGCGGAAACAATCGTAGTGTAAATTTTCTAAATTATCTGGCCATTTTTGTAATTTGCCCCTATATTCCCATAACAAACCAATTTTTAGCGTAGTTTCTAAAAATTATCAAAGTGTACCCCTCTCGATTATAACTTTCTAGCTCCGCCCCTGTTCATATCCCACCCGAGTATGTAAATTATATAGTGTTCCATTTATTTTTACCAACTTACTAAGTTTTGTTCTATGCACATTTCAACTATTTCTATCCGGAATAAAGTTGTAATTTACCTATTTACCGTCTATTTATGGCCTAAACCGATTCAGATATATGTGGCCTAATCTGGGTATCCCCGTGACTATTTCTGACCCCAATATGTGTACCTATTGAGGTTTGAACCTGAGACCTTTTGTGAGGATATTAGGGTGCCTAACCATTATGCAACCTCGGTTGTGTTTATTGATAGGTTTATACATATTGAAAAACATTTTAAAGCGGTTAGTGTTTGATTTCATGACATGTGTTACATTGTTATGTTGTGGTTAAGAATTAGCGTTGATTCCTAATTAGTGTAGATTTAGCAGCTAGCGGTAACGTCTTTTAAAAGGTGTTTGAGCTTATAGTAAGTATTAGATGTGATGTGCATTATAGTTTGTATGAAGAAATGAGTGTGTGTGGATTATCACCTTAGGTGTATCCCGACTTCTTTGTTGTGAGTTCAAGTCCTGTTTGGGACAAAGCTATAGATAGGTTGGTTTGACAGGTGTATGTGCTGAGGGAACAGGTGTATTTTTTTTTATTTTTTTATTTTTATTTTTTTGTCATACAAAAATAATTAGATTTAAGCTCGCCATGCTGACAAGGATTAGCTGACAAGACCGGCTTAATCACACATTGTTCACAAAACAAATGAGTAATGTTATGCTCTAAATTGACACAATCAATGAGATGTACATCCTTGCGATATTTGATTTCACATAATTCTTGTCTTGACCACATCCTGCTTGATCATTGTTAAGTTTTGCTCCTTGTCTCGGCCATAATACTCGACATCAGTCACCATACTTGTGTCGTGTAGTGCGTAGGAGCACATTTTGTGCTGAGGCGTCTGGGTTCTGTTTGTGGTGGATAAGAGGGATTTAGATTTGGCACCATTTGCTTCTCCCTAATATGGATACAAGATTGTCTTTTTCAGTTACCCTTTTTGTGAATGACTTATATAAAAGTAGAACCTTCCATCACTGCACTTTAGAAAATCTCGTCTGTGCATTCGTTCTGTCATGGTTAGAGATTATCTTTGTAACGTTAATTTCTAGCTTTTTGGTTGTTTTAAGGCTGTCAAGATACTAGTAGCGATATATGAAAGTGTTGTAGTTGATTACCAGAGTTAAATGTGATGTGTTTGGCTCCTTAGTCTCCTACCCCAGAATTTAACATGTGTATGAAAATAATGAGCTCCAAGTTGCACTTTATTCTACTCCGTATCAGTTTGCAGTAGCTGCTGAAACTCTGGTTTGATTTAAGTGTGCCTTGGATAATGATGATTAGCTGGAGCGATACTTGAGTCATTACATGATTGTAAGAGGTAGATGTGGGACTATTTTCGGAAATATTGTTAACCGAGTGTTCAGAAGTTCTCACTGTGAGAATGTATTAGCGTTCTCGCAGGAGCTGCTTAAAGTTCTTAATAGCAATTGCTACTGGTTGTGCATCCAGATATAGGTCTTCCTCATGATAGATGTTGCTTATGAGTGGGACAAACTAGTTGCCATTTTCAAGCCACAATTATGAATAGTTACCTGGTAGAACTCGCACAACTCATGAGACGTATAGCCTTTTAAATTTCTGTTAGAATGTGCACTTAGTTGCTCCTGAAATTTAGCACCTTTTCTTAGTCATAAGACATGCTCGATTCACCGTACTTCCTCGGTGTAGTGTGCATGAGCACTTTCTAGCGCTATTTTTTCCTTCCCCCTGTATTGATTGTAAAAGAGGTCAAAAGGAGGAGAGCCAAGGTTTTTGATTTGTTGTTCTCTATGGTTTGCAAAGTTCCCTTGAGCATGGTTTGAAATTCCCATGTTCTCAGATTTTTGCTGCGTCTGCACGGTGATAACGATTTTGCACTTGTATATGAGGACAAATCAGTCTTGGTGTTACCCATTTTAAGAGTTTTTTGAAAAAGGTTCCTGACCTCGCTCAAATCTATTACTTTTAGGAGTAGACTAGTAGATCCACCCATTCCTTCCTTAAGGTTTGTGAAAAACTAAATGCTATAGGAAGCCTGTTGTAAAGCTTATCTATCGGATTGTTACACACAGCTGATTCTCTTAATGAGTGAAATCAGCCAGTTGTCTACTTCTACACTTCGTTAATTGGCCATTGGGTTGCTGTCGTGCTTATCTTATCTTTCATAAGGGAATGCCGAGAGAGGTACCCTAGATTCAAACAAGGAGGTTGTTGCTGAGGATGTGTCATAAAGATACATTGTGTTTTAGATGCTGACCGGGTGGATGTCCTATTATATGAGGTTACGTTAGATTACTTTAAGAATATTTTGTATATTGATTCTTGAATTGGTGTAGATTTAGGTTTTCATGTTTCAGTAGCTACGGTAACATATTTTAATATGTGCTGCTGCTGATGGTGAGTATTCGATGTGACATGCACTTTGGTTCAATTTAAATTTGAATGAAGGCATTCCTCCCTCACAAACTGCCTTGGGAACTTTCATGATTAGTGTCACTACTCCAAGATACATGTGTGTGTGTAAAAATAGGGAGTCCAAGCTGTATTTTATAATTAGCTTGCAATGGCTGAACCTGTATTTGGATTTAAGTGTGTTGTGGATAATAATGATTAGCTGGAGCAGTACGTGAGCCTTGACCTGGTTCTAAAGGTAGATGCATGACTTTGTTTGGCAATTTTATTAACTGAGAGTTAATAGTTTTCTAACTGTAAGAATGCATTCGAGCTGCTTGACGTATTAAATAACAAGTGCTACTGTTCTTTTACCACAGGTGTAGATCTTCCACCTGTATTATTAAGACTCTATAGGTAATTATAAGAATATAGCAGCTGCTTAATCTGTGATAGAGGTTGCTTTTGAGCTTGTCAAACTAGTTGCTCTTTTTCATAGTAACCGTATGTGGCCGAATAATGTGAATGGAAGATTCCACCTAAACCTTGGGACCAAAAGAATGTTTGGGCAAGAAACAGGTTCCTAGCCAAGCTATAAAAATAGATGAAGGGTTGTTACAAAAATTGCACATCTGATGAGACGAATAGCCTTTTAATATTTCATGTCACATAATTCCTCATGTTCTCGGTCATATCCTGTTCAGTAGGAGCACACTCTGTGCCGAGGAGAACACGGATCAAGATTAGACACTATATTGTCCATCCCTCTCCTTCCCTCCCCCTGTATCGACTGGACTTTCCTGCTTCTTAATTGGCCACTGGCTTCTTCATAAATTGGACACATGGATGTCCTTTCTTAGTGACATTGTAACAGACTTTAAAAAGAAAAGAGCCAAGGTGTTCGTTTTGCTGTTCTCTATGGTTGAAACTTTCCGCTTGGGCATGGTTTGACCAATTTTCTTAGGTCCTCAACTTTTTGGGGTGTCTGTGAGCTATAACGTCAGTTGTACATGCGGATGCATCATTCCTGGGGTGAACCTGATTTAAAGAGCTTAGTGGAAACAGTTCTTGATCTCGTTCAGATCTGTTACTCTCTAGGGGCAGAGCAATAAACCCTTCCGTCCGTAAGTCTGGTAGATAACTAAATGAAGGATAACTATAAACAAGTTTAAAGCTCGTCTATCTGCTTGTTACACACCCCAACTGGCTTACTTAGTGAAATCAGCCTTTTGTATACTCTTACAGTTGATCCATTGGCCATTAATCTTACGTTTCATCAGTGTTGTAAAAATCGGCCTTGGCGGCCGATATGGCGGCGCCTAGGCGGTTGGCGGCGGTCAAACGCCACGATTTTTGGTATATCGGTCTAATTTGGCGTTTTGGTCAAAATCGGTCAAAATCGGTCAGAAATCGGTCAAAATCGGAGCTTGGCGGTCAAAATCGACCTTGGCGGCGGTTTGGTCAACGGCGGTCAACGCCGGTCAACGGTGGTCAACTTCAGATCTGGGTTTTTTTTTTTCAAATTCACGGCAATTAACTCCGATTTTATTGATTTTGTTCTAATTTAAGCTAGTTTTTATAATTAATCTTGCTAATATTCATTTCTTTAATAAATTCTTTTGTAATTTAGGGTCACCGCCATGGCGCCGCCTTACGCTATGGCGGCTATGGCGCTTGGCGGGGGTCAACCGCCACGGTACCGCCGAGCGATTTTTACAACCTTGCGTTTCATAAAGGAGTGTCAGAGAGAACTTATAAACCATGGACATTGTAGAGTATGAGCATTAATTGAGGAGGTTTTATAAAGATTAATGGCATTTAGATACTTTACTTCATAGGAAGAATCTTAGATGAGAGTTGTATAAAGAGAATACTAGGAGAGGTGGAGATAGACTTAGATTGACATGCTGTGAAGTAGTGAAGATAGTCTGAAAGTGAATAGTGTACTGGATGGATAAACCTTTGATAAGACTCTGAAGCACGATATTCGTGTTCCAGAACCATACAGCTCTTTGCTGTTTATGATGGTTTCATTTTTGTTTTAGCCTTACTGGTTCATGATATAATGCTTCCTGTTCCATGTCTGTAAAAGCTGTATATAGTTTGATATATCTCAGCTGCTTATAGTCTTATACGTCATCTTGTCGTTGCAGATAATTCTTTCTCAAGAGAAGGAAATTCAGAAGCTTAGGACCCTTGTGCAGAGTCTTGAAGAACAGTTGCTGGTCTGCAGGGGCAAAGATGAGTTTGTGAGTGACAAAACTGCAGGATCTTTGACAGAACTAATAAATGAACTGAATCATCAACAAATTATGGAGTAATCAAGATTGCTTTCTTTGTGTAAGTAATATTGACTCTTTAAGTTCAACTTAGCTTCACTCAAATGAATTGTTTGATCTGTGAGTTTTTATCTTTATTTAACACTATATAAATGGAGCATCTCACAATAGCAGTCATGTGATCTCTACATGGTGCCAAAATGATCAACAACACCTAAACATGGTGTGTTTCGTTTTTGTAACTTTTTTAGATGGGTGGTTCTGATGCATATGGCGAGTTGATATCCTTTGTTCTCTTGAATGGTTGAGGGTAAGGGATGGTCTATGGCTTTATTAGCAGTGAGAAAAAAAAGCAGAATGACATTTAGGGAGCTTTGAGCAGATTATTAACATTTAGAACAGATCTACTGCGTAATCTGTCATAGAGAGACCTATATCTTGATAATTTTGAATATAATGAACACGCCAAGATGGATAGTGATTGCTTCAGTTATTACGATCCAACTCTATTAAAGTGAGGTGAACCGGGATTAAAACCTGAGTATGTATATGATACAGAATGAGAACCTTCAATGATAAAGAACTAAGGCCCTAGGATGATTCTTAGTCATATAGTACTAGCCTATTAACTCCACATTCAAAACAACTTTTTTTTCTAACGATAAGTTATAAGAAATTACATGACTTCATGTCTTAATCACACCTAAACGGGTTGAATGATTCAAAAGAGAAGAAGGCAGACTTAAGGCTTTAAGATTCGAGGAAACTTAGAAATACAAGAGAATATAAGTATCAACTAATGAAAGCTAATACAAAAGGAAATCGGGTATTGTGATTTGTGGCAATTTCTGTAAACTCATTGCCATATCAAAGAGAATTAATAACTTTGAAAATTCTATAAATTGATCAATGAACTAGAAATGAATGTCATGACATACTAACCACTCCTTTCTTGAGCTCATCGCGTAAACCATAATTGAATATTCGTTCTTTCTCTTTGACCACGTGTAATGGTAAAAATATCGCAAAAAATAAAGGAAAGTGCGTAATAAGTGTATGTTGTCCACAATTTTACTTTCTTTTTTGTCGTGGATTCGACAAATTATTTCAGGGTCCCTTTAGCATTTTAGAATTTGCTTTTGTAATCGGTCCAACCGTCCACATGTTTTGAAGTGGATATCTTGAATAAGGAAGGACCTGGCTTTTTAAAGTTTTGGACTCCTTGGCTTTATATGGTGTTACTTGCAATTCCTTTGACCTTGTATGGTTGATCTGCATATCGATCATGGGTTGTGTCTACTACATGTCAAATTGAACTTTGAACGCTTTTCTGAAGTAATTGAACTGTAAAAGAATTCTTTATCATGAGTTGCTGTTCTCTTGAGAGTCTTGACCTGTGAAACCATAACTTTGTATGTAATTATTAAATATCAAGGCATAGGCCATTGTTGGATGTCGGTCGGTTTTGTTTGAGAAGGTAAGTCATGTTAAGTTTACAACAAACTGTTGCTGGTAGACTGGCATTGTAATTGAATATAGATAAACCTCATATTTCAAGTCGTTTAAGTCTATGTCAGAAGTTACATATCCACTCGAGAGTCACAATGTTTACTGTTCTTCCGTCTTCCATGAACTATACTATGTTGTTCACTCATTCTTTGAATATCTTGACCGCTGTTGTTTCAACCCCTTCCTTTAGGAGTAGGATACAGTTGCATCCTATTAACATAACCTTATTACTAAAAAGGGAGAATTGCATATATACCCACTAAAAAAACTTATATGAAATATGATCTAAAAAAACTTATACTAGTATGAAATATGATGATAATTATGTGCATAATGCACAAAAAGACAAAATACCCCTACCAACCCCAAATCAATGAGCTTAAAATATCAAATCTCAGTTTAAAATATTAACTTATTTCAAGTGAATGAAACATACCAAATCCTATAACATCACATGGTTTATTCTTGGTGCATTCTGCATTTTTATAAGCTGTGATACTTTTTCATATTCTGCTTTTACATCACATATCGCCAGGTGATTATTTATAATCTAACATTTTGGCTTTTGTGTCTAGACAGGTGTTAATGAAGGCAGCTGTTTCGCCGTTATATAAACATTTAAAGGATGATGCAGTTTCTTGGTTACCCTGAGTGTGCCTCTAAAACAAGTTAGTCATCAAGACCATAGTGACCCTTAACTACGTCAACCACATAATGGTTGGTTGTGCTCATAAATTGTAATCTTAACACCACATTAATATAAATAGTTGTCAGTCTGCGTCTATTTAAGAGTTTGAAGTTACATGTGCATATAACACTCTTATGTTACCATCTATCTTTGTAATGGATATAAAGTTCCTATAAAAAAAAGGTACTCCCTCCGTCCCAAATTTTAAGTCCAGTTTGACTTTTTGACTCTAACTTTGACCTTAAATATTTTCATTTGTATTATATAACACTTAATGAAAATTATACCAAATGAAAATACATTTAAAACACAATTCATTTATATATTTTGCATCAAATATTATATAATACAAACAAAAATATTTAATGTCAAAGTTTGAGTCAAAAAGTCAAACTGGACTTATAATTTGGGACGGAGGTGGTACAAGTTTTGCAAGTTAGATGTATAAAATATGTTTTTCTAGTCGTTCTAATCAAGGCTGGTAACACGTTACCATCATTATTTATTTGCCATTGTATCTATATTGCACACTAATTAAGGATCATTTAATGAATATCTCTAAGGGTGGTGGCAATGGGGCTCGGTTTGGGTTAGGCATGGAGCACCTCGATCGGCATGAGCATTGCCACTAATTAGGCATGGATTCGGTATAAAACACCGAATTGGTATGGAGTTTGGAGAAGCAAAATATAGCCGTTGCATTAATTAGGCATGATTATTATTGGTGGGTAATAGATGAGGTATGGGTTAGGCATGGTTGCCACTAAAAATCTATTGTTAGGTATGAGATAGGTATGAGATGAGATGGAAGGATATTATTGGTGGGTGATTAGGCATTAAAAATCTTGTTAGGCAAGGTTGCCACCACCCTAACTTCTTGTTCTTGTGTACTTCATAATTAAAGACCACGCTTTCACTTAAAGCAAAATCAACCAACAGTTCTTTGACATTACACGTATTTTATGATTATAAGCACCAATCTTCAGAATTTAAAGTGAGATAAGATTGGTTCTTTGTAAGGTCAAAATCACATGTAACCATCATTATAATGAAGAAATTAGTGATGCACACCTAACTTGTGGATGTCTAGTTTTATAAGATAGGCATATGTTCATCACGTAAGTGAAGAAATATCTCTCCTGTCATGATCACTAAGATTTACGCCCGCATATGAAAAACTATTATTACAATTAAGATTAATCCTTGCATTCTAATTACTACCTGATATCAAACAAATAGAAGAAAACAATCAAAGGATACACAACAGAAAATAGAAGTTGATGAACATTGATGGTGTTTTAGTACTTTTCCTAGTCTAGTAGGCAAAGCCTATTTTTGTTGTGTGTTTGGATGAAGGAGAGTATCAGTGTAAGTATATGTATTGTCAGTTATAAAGAGATCTGAGATGTGTTCAGGTAAGGTCAGGTTGGCATCCTTTAATCTTCTGTTTTTGCTTTAACTTCAAGCATAGGCTGAAGGTTGAAGAGGCCAGTTTCTGGTAGGGCTTTTACTTCCAAATTAAGGCCTACATTACCTTAAGGATAACATAACCGGTTAAAACAATGGAACGTTGGTACCAACAGTCGATTGAAAGTTTGGTTTTGAAGATATACAATAGGTTTGACATTTGGTTATTTACGTTTTTTGTATTCCTATTAGCTTGTTCTAGTACACGGTTAAAAGATCAAGTATTTTGTCTTGCTTTATATATTAAAAAGCTTTGCGGTTTTTGCCATTAGTTGCAGGCTTTTTAAGAAACAGCAAATATGTTCTATCTTAACGGTAACCATATACCAGAAAGTTGCATGAATAAGAAGTAATTTTTTTTTATTTTTTATTTTTTATTATTTTATTATTTTTTATTTTTTCCCTTCTCCTTACGCAAAATTGAGCAATTTGATTGTCCACGGGTTACTCAAATTTTCATCTATCATGACGAAGAGTCATTTTTTTGGTATTAAAGCCGCGCAAAAATGTAGCTTTTGGTTCACGCTTGTTAGAGAATATGCTCGCACCTAATACAAAGTTATATGAACACTGAAATATTTTTAGTAGAATTTGAAATACTCATCGCAACACTATGTAGTAATCTTGTTTTTTTAAAAAGGAAAAAACTAATCCATTTTTTTGTTGTCATCAATTAATAATGTACAAAGACAGTGATGTTGACTGAAATGAGTATATGTTTCTTAAATTCACCATCTTATGATACACATTTGTATTTCGTCCCACATGCATCAGGTGGTGTAGGGTGGTTCGTCGTTGAACCAAAACAAAAATACAAACCTAATATAAGGTTAATTATATAATGTTTCAGTTTTGACTTTTGACAACTGATAGAATGTGATTCTGTTGTTATCGAAATTAAGGTTAACCAAAAGTCAAATCACTTATACATGTAAGAGGGAAATGATATATTTTATTGATGATAATTACAATTAATTAGCAGATAAATAGGCATGATCGGTACATTCCAGACTAGAGTTTTATGGGCTTGAGTCCGATACACTAATGTTACATAATTTGGGTTAACACTCGCCCGAAGTTCGACCAGTGAAATCGTGAAAGCTCGGACTGAAGATTAAAAGCTTATAAAACAAGAATTAAATAATTGTTGATGAAGACATTCGACTGCAAGCGGAAGCATATCTTCAGCAACAACAAACCGGATAAACCAAAGTATCCGTACCAAACAGGATAAACCAAAGTATCCTGACCAAATGGGATAAACCAAAGTATCCTGACGAAACGGGATAACCCAAAGTATCCCTTACAACTAAAACGGGATAACCTAAAGTATCATCTACAACTAAAACAAAGAAAATTACAACTAAAACTCATGCACTAACATCAAAAGAAAATATGAGAAAACAAAAGTTGGTTCTAAAACTTCAACCCCCAAAGAACCTTCCAAACAAACGGGCGTGTTTTCTTAGAAAAACATAAAGATCCACCATTTTTTTTACCGTCAAACAACAGCAGCCGCCAAAACAAAAGCCTTTTATTTATTTATTTATTTATTATTATTATTATTATTATTATTATTATTATTATTATTATTATTATTATTATACTAAAATACACCGTTGGTCCCTAAACTTGTTCATACGCATCGCGATGGGATAAAGTTGGGCGTTATCATCGCCGGTGGTCCAAAACTTGGGCTTTATACGCATCGCGATAGCATATCTTCAGCAACAACAAACCGGATAAACCAAAGTATCCGTACCAAACAGGATAAACCAAAGTATCCTGACCAAATGGGATAAACCAAAGTATCCTGACGAAACGGGATAACCCAAAGTATCCCTTACAACTAAAACGGGATAACCTAAAGTATCATCTACAACTAAAACAAAGAAAATTACAACTAAAACTCATGCACTAACATCAAAAGAAAATATGAGAAAACAAAAGCTGTTTCTAAAACTTCAACCCCCAAAGAACCTTCCGAACAAACGGGGCGTGTTTTTTCTTAGAAAAACATAAAGATCCACCATTTTTTTTACCGTCAAACAACAGCGACCAAAACAAAAGCCTTTTATTTATTTATTTATTATTATTATTATTATTATTATTATTATTATTATACTAAAATACACCGTTGGTCCCTAAACTTGTTCATACGCATCGCGATGGGATAAAGTTGGGCGTTATCATCGCCGGTGGTCCAAAACTTGGGCTTTATATGCCAAACTCGTCCCTTGACCATGATTGCCGTAGTCAACTTTAATTTTCTGGCTTCACTTCGAGGGTATAATAGACCGTTCACAATTTTGACCCAACTTTCAACCCATGGACCAATTGTGATTATGCATACTAGCCGTTTCTTCCCTGATACACTAGCATTTAATTTCGCACGAACCAATACACCCACCCAACAAACAACTTTACCAATCATAATACACCGTTATCCAGAAACGATAAACGAAAATCAATCCGAATCTAAATCCTCATTTCCAGAACTCAAAAGACCAACCCAACTTCCAACAAAACCATGTCGATCGATCGTATTAGCAACATGCCAGATGTAGTGATCACTAACAATTTGAATCGGTTGCCTTTGTTAGAAGCGGTGAGAACCTCTAGTTTAGCGCGAAATTGGAGGTCTAAGTGGACTTTGCTCACCGATTTCATAGTTGATGAGGATTTCTTTTATTATTTAACATATGAGTTTGTAACATATTGGATTTCACATACACATCATAACACAAACACAAGTAGGCGTATAGATGATTTTCTAGAGAGAGAAAGTTAGAGGTTTGGGAACTTTAGTGAGAGAAAGAAAAATCTTATTATGAGCTTCAACTCTCTACCTTGGGAGGTAGAGAGTATTTATAGTCTTACAATAAAACGCCACCTAACGGGCTGTGGATCAGGCATACAGTGGGTAAAGACCCGTCCGTCCTCCACGGTATCACTTAACTAAATACTACATGATATTAAATAACTACGACTACGAGCTTTCTAACGATTACAAATACTTGAGGTAACCGACACTTTAATACCTGGATTTTCCAAATCCTAACAATCTCCCCCTAAGGGAGGTCACCTCAAATTACATAGAATACAAACAGTTATTACATTGAGATTGTTCTTGGATTCTTGTTCATGTTCTTTTGTTCTGTAGCTCGTAGTCTTTGATTCTTCATATTTGCATGTTTGGATAATCTGAGTGGAGGTCTTTAACCGATCCACGTGATCTTCGAGTTTTGAGCCACTTTGAGATCATCAGCAAACATAAATATTTGACTCATCCTTTGTGGTGTTGGTATTATGTGATGTTGTGACTTTTGGACCGACATGCTCACATTCTGGATCATGATTTCTTCTTATCAGAGTAGCGGAAGCTTTAGTTGATACATGATATCTGCGGCAGCGTAGCAGAAGCATGGAGTGAAAAATATCAGAGTCATTGATGCACTAATCATGATTTCTTTAGAAATGAATGTGTTGTGTGAGCATGCGGCTATGGATTGACCTCTCCATTCTGATCAGCTACAAACGTCAGGGTGTACCTGCATAAAACAGTTAGCAATAAAGCGCACGAAAGTGTCTTTGATCACTTTCGTTGAATTGAGGTACACGACCACGGTTCCCGCTTGATCAAGTACAAGTCTTTGTGATCGGTATAATTCGAAGAATCTCCTTGCGGTTTCGCATGCTCTAGCCGTTCTCAAACCGAACGTCTCAAAGAAGACAACACGAGTGAGTGAACCAACGAATTTTGAGATTCATCGATTGATGAAAAAGATTTGAAAAACAATCGTGTCTTGCTCAAGATAAAGTGTTTTTGCAATACAACGAAGGTTTTAAAGAAAATCAATTATCAATCATAAACACCTTTTATTTTGAAATATTAGTACGATCGATGTGCTAAAGAAAAGAATTTTTAAGCACAACGACCGATTTTTTCAAAGGTATCTGTCAATCCATAACCTGAACCAGGATTGATTCAAACAATTGATCGCCCCATTGTTTCTGTTCAGTTGTCACATGGTTGATCTATTGGATAGATCTCACATGCCACCTACCAAGAGCTTGTTTGATGTTGGCTCTAGAAGGCTTTCCATCTTCATTGTGAACATGTTTGCATATGTGACAACTGGCAAATTTAGGGAGTCTATTTTAGGTAACTGCATTACGTTAAATTAAACTGAGATTTGCCTTTAACACTATTTTATAAACCGTGACTTGATTTTATATCGTCGATTGGTTTTTACGGTTTATTTCATTATTAAATGAGTTATCGTATGCGTTTTAACTCTATTTGGTAGGCACTATTCGATTCGGCACTAGAAAAGCCTAAAACAAGAGTTATTGTAACTTTTAGACCGTAACTCGAAAATTGACAAATAAATAGTCAAAACTTGTGGAAAAACGTGAGTAACGATGTTGGGAAGTTAAATAAATGTCGTGGGACACTCCGGGGATGATATGTGAGCTCGGGAATGGGTAAACGAGATAGATACGAAAAGTTTCAACCCGAACCCTCCCTTTTTTAATTGTAGCCCCCTCTAATTAACTATTTTGAGGTCCCTAGTTCATGAGTATATATACCCAACCCAAGCCTCACTTCCACCTTTCATTTCTCTCACTAGAAAACACACACAACACTATTTCTCTCTCTAGTTTCTCACTCTAAAAACCCTAAACCACCACTCCACCACCGCCGGCCATATTCCGGCCACCACAGGCCGCCGACGGCGCGTCACTATTCACCTCCACCACCAAAAGATAGATCTCTTTCTCCTCTTTCCAACCATATATCATACACTCAATTTGGACTTCATTAACACCTCCAAATTCAAGAATTAAGATTCGTACTTTTAGGGTTTCAAAAGATTTCAAAGGGCTTTTGCAATTGGTGATTAGATAAGGTAAAGGGAACATGTTTTGAGCTTGATTAGGCTATAAAAAGCCACGAATTGATTTCTAGGGTTTCGACCCATGAATAATTTTTGGGGCTTTTGGGTGGAACATGAAATTAAAGCTAATTAGTGACTAAGTAAACAAGTAATTAGTGTTTGGTACATGTGTGGTGCATTAATTTGATGGGTTTTGCATTTAGGGTTTAGTTGCATGTTCTTGATTAAAAATAGTTGATGGGTTTTGTGTTTAGTTAGTGTTTGGAGCTTGAATGATTGGATTTGAGTGTGGTAGATTGGATTTGGTGAGGCTTGGTTGTGACATATGGGGCGTACGCACCAAGAAGCCCACGTTGGGGTCTTGGTTGGTGTCGTACGTGGCCTATGATTGGTCATGGGTTGAGTCGGGTCGATTTGGTAGGTTATTGATTGGTTTAGTTGAGGTTTGGATGAGACGCGTGGAGCTGAAAAGCTTTTAGAAGCTTGTTTGGTTCACGTGGTCTTGACGCATGACGTGTCATGACCATTAGGGTCATAATATTGGTTTCGAGTATAATTGGTTGATTGATTGGTTGGCGAGATTGTTTTGAGTTAGTTTGGGATTGAATTGCCACGTTATGACTTTTAATTATGGACTTGATATATATATTGTGACTTTGAGCTACGTTAATCACTTTGACTTTTAGTCAATAGTTGACTCACAAAGCGTAACATTGGCTTTAGTATAATTTGGACAATTGATTGATTAAAAGCAGAAGTTATGACTTCGTGCTTGTGGACTCAAACGAATAACGCGTTATGAGATTTATAATGGGATTTGACGAGATATATATTATATATGAAAATGATAATAAAACTATGAAATGTAAATAATAATGGGCTTTTGTACCAAAAATATCAATAACAAGATTTATCTTGTTATTTACTAGTTTTAAATGAAACTAACAACTAAATTGGAGAGGTTTTGTAATAAATAAATAATTAACGTTTCGAGTACACGTTTATCAATAAATGTCAATTGTGGACATTTAATGTTGGATAAGTAATTATTTATTTGTGTTATGTGTGCATGGGTTACGGATAACCTAACGCTAATATTGTTGATCCACGTGGGTAGCGGACTTATTAGGTTGACGAATCTAATAAGAGCCCGCTAGGTATGTTGGGTAACCTTATTAATGGGTGAATTATCCTTATGACTCTTTAAGGATACGATTGATTTATGGGATAATAAGCGACACGAGTAAATAAAGGAGTTTATCGAGTTGACGAATTCGATAAAGTCTACTATTTATTCTGAAACTTATTGAACTATGGAGTTTATCATTTAGAGATCTCATTGTGTCGCATTGAGTTATATATTGGTTGTTTGAGTGCGTTCATGACATCATATTGAATCGATACACCCACATGAGGATACCAAACACTAGGATTAATGGTGAAACGAGACATTTTTGGAAATAAAGAAATGGAATATATTGGGATAGATAACGTTAATTTTGAGGAATATGTATATTAAGTTGGTCTACATTAATAGGTTGTGCCGAGTCGATAGTTGTGTCTTTGTGATTTCATTATCTTCGCTAGTGATATTTGTGCGTTGATTGCTTGAGGTGAGTTTCATAGCCCCACTTTTATATATACATTTTAACTACGTTTTGAAATATTTTGGGGTGAGAATGCGTTGCTCTTTTTGGACCGTTAAAACTATTTGGATTTGCTTATATCTTGTGAGTAGATAGATGTCGCGATAGTTGTTGCCTTAGTCTAGGTTTTACCGAGCCTAACTAAGAATAGACTTCTATCTCGACCTAGCCCGGGTTGGCAAGCATTCTAGAGGTTGCCACGACGATCTTGGACTAGAGTCGCAGGGCCGAGTAAAATATATGATTGGAGATCCGGGTAGGATCGGTGTGTAGAAACGGTATTTACCTATCTAGGTCTTGCATAGCAAATCAACTCTTACAGATCCACTATGATTTTGTTGAACTTAAACCTATGAACTCACCTGTAGTGACATTTTAGCATGATTTCGGGTATTTGAGATGTTTGGATTATTTGACGTGTGGAAGCTTGGCATGGAGGCGTGGTTCAAGGATCATTTTGGACTTTGATAAACTTTGGGGACCTATTTTGTTAAACTATGTTTTGGGCCTAAAATTTATATATTCGGATTAAATGTTTGAATATTTGATTTGGGATTGGTTTTAAATGGCTAAATGGTTATCTTTTATTTTACTTGTGTGCGATACCAATCCAAAAACTAACGCCCCGAAAACTTGATTAAGTCTTCCGTTGTACCGAGAATTGGGGGTGTTACAGCATATCACTCAGATGTTCTGGCAATACCACAAGGATAATGCGTAGGACTCTAAAAGTATATTCTCTCTTTTCACATTGTGTGAAACAGAGAGTCTTCATTAACAGTGTCCTAATGAGATTTATTGATGATCTCGTGGCTCTAGACTCAATTGTGCATATTTGGTTCCTATGCCGGAGACTAGGGAGAGGGTCTCCTTCTTCAATACCAACTATCTCTAAGAGAAAGTCAATAGATTATGTCGGTTACCTGTGAGAATGAAACAAGTCCTTTTAAGAGGAACTTGAGTGGTTTGGAAAGTTGAAGTGCAGTGCGTCACTGGGTCCATGACGTCTTGTCTTCAATACCGATGTTACCTTGGTAACCACCATTAGTATATGAATTGAACCCGGTTTCTGCCCTAAGGTTGAATTATTGGAGGGCTATTTCTTTTCACCCTTTTCATATTCATTTCTTTTTCATTCTTCAACCCCTTCAGTGCTTTCCGATACTTCATAACTGGAACCTTGTTGAGTTTATTCCAGTTCTAGCTCTATCTCAGTCCGCACTCTTCCCATATCTCACTTTTCTTCTTTTTCATCATACCTAAGGACTCTACACTATCTGGTGGATTGTCCCTGGGTAGATCCCTCCGGTTCTGGCGGATCGTGGGAACTAATACCTAACCTTATCATCCTTGTATCATCATACATAAAGTAAATTTGGTCGGTCTATTTGGTATTGTTCATCTGCCATTAGAACCAATCGAAAACCATTTGAAAATCAATCCAGATACTTGTGATATATTATCAAAGCATTTTGTACCTGAATTGTTTTGATATTTTTAGAAAAAGAGCTCCCCCTCAACATGTGCTTCATGTATAGAAATTGTTTTAGTACACGGAGGCAAGAGAAAGAATTAACTTATTTGATTACCATTTTCTAAAAGATATCATCATCACTTCCTTGATTAAATCAAGTAGATAAAGCATATTGAGGAAGGATGAGGTTTTCATAAATTTGCTCCCCCTCAATATGTGCCTCGAGGTTTGAAATAGTTTTGCACATATTAGAAGGAACCTGCACTTAGATACAAATTAATCACGTTTCAATTCTTTGTGGTTTAAAATAGATGCTCCCCCTCAACATGTGCATGGAAAATTTGAAATCGTTTGGCACATGTGGGGAGGAAAGTTTGCTAAACACATACGAAGCCATTTATCAAATTATCAGTTTAAATCCAATTTAAATCACAAATTATCCCTCGATCACAATTTTCAAATCATTTGAGATTTGTGATCTCTGTAGATTTAAATTGATTTTGAAAGCTTTTGAGGAGAATTGTGACTTGATTATGAAAATATTTTAACTGATAAGGATCGGATTTTGAAACTTTACACTCCATTGATTAAACATGCATGAATATCTTTTTGAAAACAATTGTATGTCGAAGAACCTTTTGATTTAAATGAAATCATTCTCCCCCTCAATCAATGCCATAAGTTGTTGATTGAGAGATATATATTTTGACAAACAATAAGTCCAGATGATTTTCAAATATAGAGTCCGAGTTATTTTTCAAAGCAATTAGTTTTCATTAGATTGTAAGTAATTGATTATAGAATCAGAGCATGAGATTTAAAAGACAAGATAAAGCATGGCTCTGTTATTTTTTTGAAAAGCGGGTTCTTGCGAGATGACAATAAACCATTGTTTCACTTTCTTCCAAAAATAATTTTGATTTTTGATTTTTAATAAAATATTGAACAATATCTAAGGCCCGTTCATTCTTTGAATGACAACACAAAGACCGTAGATATTTTGAATTGAAAAACATGACAAAATGACAGTATTTTTTTTTTTTTGAAAATTTTCAAGATTTTTCAAATTTTTATAGATATTTGAAAGTTTTATATTTTTCTATTTGCTTTTTGAAGGTTTTGTAATTTTGTATTTTGTTTTTCGAATAGATATTTACAAGGAGATGATAGAGTCATTAACCTTTACTCCTCGTCTTCCTCCTGAAGACGTTTGAGTGTTTCTGGTTGAAGGATTTTCAAGCCAAGTCGTGGAAGAATAAACTCAAAACGTTCTCTTGGAAGAGTTTTGGTGAAGATGTCGCTAAGCGGTATTCGACTTCACAAAATAGAGTTCCACCACACCGTTTTCCACTTGTTCCCTGATGAAATGATGTCTAATGTCGATGTGCTTTGCTCTTGAGTTTTGAACATTGTTGCATGAGAGGGCAATAGCACTTTTATTATCACGATGCAGAGGGATTTTGTTGAATTCAAAGCCATAGTCAGATAATTGGGATCTCATCCATAGGATTTGAGCACAACAAGATGACATGGCTATGTATTCAGCCTCTGTAGAGGAAATAGAAGTACTCATTTGCTTCTTTGAAGACCAACTTACAAGGTTATCACCCAAAAACGAGCACCTCGATTTACTTGACGTGTATCTTGACATCCATGATGCATCGCATAGAATTTTGTTAGTGACATACCTGGTGTCCTTCGGTACCATAGTCCCATATTGATGGTTCCTTGGAGATACCGAAAGACCCGTTTAACCGCTTCAAGGTGCTTTTTAGTAGGCTTAGCATGATATCTAGCACACATGCATACAGCGAACAAGATGTTGCGGTCTACTAGCTGTGAGGTACATCGGGGATCCAATCATACTACGATATTTCGTTTGATCTACCATGATCCCTGAGTGGTCCTCATCCAACTTGGTACGTTCAATCATGGGAGTGTCAACGGTGTCACAAGAAACAAATCCAAATTTCTTTAAAATCTCATTTGCATATTTAGATTGATTTATAAAAATGCCTCCGGGACTTTGTGAAATTTGTAATCCCAAGAAAAATGACATTTGTCCCATCATTGACATTTGAAATTTGGAACCCATTTCATTTGAAAAACGATCACATTCATTGGGGTCGGTCGAGGCAAAGATAATATCATCAACATAAATTTGAACGTGAATTAAATGTTTGCCTGAATTTCTGGTGAACAATGTTGGATCAACTGCTCCCTTGTTGAATCCAGTAGATAGAAGAAACTTTGATAGCGTATCATACCATGCTCTAGGAGCTTGCTTCAAACCGTAAAGGGCCTTTTTCAAGCGATAGACATGAGTAGGATGCTCTGTATTCACAAAACCCTCTGGTGGTGGCGTAAACCACCTCTTTCAAATCACCATTAAGAAAGGCGGTTTTCACATGCATCTGATATACAACCATGTTTTTACTAGCCGCATTAGCCAAGAAGATTCTGAAGCTTCGATCACGAGCAACATGAGCAAAGATTCCTCAAAGTCAATACCTTCTTCTTGACGATATCCTTTAGCCACTAACCTAGCCTTATTTTTTAACAAATCACCATGCTCATCAAGCTTCACTTTGAAGATCCACTTTAGAGCAATGATCATAGCACAGATCTGGGCGGTACTAATTCCCATACATCTAATCGATCAAACTCATGAATTTCTTCTTGCATGGCATTGAACCAACTGTCTTCATTCATAGCAGTTTTAGCGTCTTTAGGTTCGATCTTAGAGAGTACGAAGTTGAAGAAGCACCATAAGGCATCAGTAGCAAGTTTTTTACAGTGGATACGGACGAAGGGTTTCAATGAATTTGTCCAATGGGTGATCATGTGTCCATTTTCTAAGGTGTTCATGTGGTTGTTGTTGTGGCGAAGTAGCGAGTCGATGTCTCCTGATGAAGATGGTTCAGGAGAAAATATATTTTCAAAAGGAGCATCTTTGGGAGTAGCAAAGGGATTAGCTTCATCTTGTGAATCAGAAGCAATTCCATGATGTACACTCGGTGAATGAAGGTTTGTTGATGAGATGATTGATCAGTGGGCGCTTCTGACTTAATGACATAGCGGAAGGATAGACTTCATTGCAGGGATAGAAGCGACCTCGATGATGGGATTGACAGATCATTAGCATTTGGCTCATAATGTTCATCAAACATTGGATCAAACAATTTCTTCACATCATCTTCAGATGGAGGTACATATGGAGTTGCTTGAGAGGATTTTGGTACAAGGGATGAACCAACGGGACTATTTTGAAGTGCGGGACCAGAACTGGATTGTCCAGGAGCCATAGGACCGGTCAGCTCATCGAACGTAACGTGAATTATTTCCATGATATTTCTGGTTCTTTTGTTGTAGATTCGGTATCCCTTTTTGTTTGGTGCATATCCTACAAATACTCCAATGTCCGCTTTAGCCTTAAGTTTGAATAAGTCTTGACCCTCATTAGTTGGATAACACAATGCACCAAACACACGAAGGAATGAGAGATTAGGTTTTCTATTGTGGACAAGTTCATATGGAGTTTTTCCATGAGCAGTGTGAATTAGGGATCGATTTTGAGTGTAGCATGCAGTGGCAATGGCTTCAGCCCAGAGAAATATTGGAACCTTTGAGTAAATCAGCATCGTTCTTGCAGCTTCCACAAGAGTTCGATTTCGTCTTTCAACTACACCGTTCTGTTGAGGAGTTCGTGGAACACTTCTTTGATGACTGATTCCAACACTTTCATAAAACTCACTAAGTTGTTTATTAATAAACTCAGTTCCATTGTCATTCGGATGATTCGGCAGTTTTGTTAAGTCGAACTTGGTTTGATAAGTTTGATGATGATATCAGAGTTTCATCCTTTGTCCTTAGGAACTTAACCCGTGTGAATCGAGTAATCATCAACCACAACTAACACGTATTTCTTCCCGAAGATATTCTACACTCTCATGGATCCACATAAGTCCATGTGAATTGTATGAAGAACTTGTATGGAGTTTGTAGGTTTGGGTTTGTGGGCATACTTCTTGCTTTTTCCTAATTGGCATCTTGAACAAAGATGATCCTTTTCATACTTTAGTCTAGGTAAACCTACAACTAAGTCCTTTCTGGAGAGATCATTGATGGTTCCGAAGTTCAAGTGATTGAGACGACGATACCACAACCATGACTTTGCTTTCGAAGCCTTTGACAACAAGCAAATTGGGGAAGACTTCATCATATCTTCGATAGAGATGGTGTATAGATTTGAACCACGTGTTCCTCTTAAAAGTTCCTTACCATCAAGTTCTCTAACGAAACAAGTATGTTTTCTAAATGCCACTTCTAGATCGAATCACAATTGACCAACAGAAAATAAGTTATGACCAAGACCTTCTACGTAATATACCCCGGAGATAACACTATCACCGACAACATAATCTCCATAACCCATAATAGCACCAAAATGATCGTTCTCGAATCTAACAGTTCAGATGAATTTACTCACGAAGTTTAAGAGCGCTGACCGGTCTCAGTCATATGCTTGGAACAGTACCGAGTCCGTACCCGCAGAATGATTTGAACGATCCTGCAGTTGAACACAGAACAAGAATGGATAACTAGATAATTGGGATCCCCATGCAAGAATGGGTTCCACTTGGTTAGTAACAGTAATTGGAACACCCACATCGAGGCGTAGAAACAATGGAATCATTAGAAATAGATGCAGTGCTAGTGTCCATATTTGACCTATTCAAAGTATGTTCATTTCTTAAAGGAATAGTTCTACCAGTAGGCATCCATTTTCTAGTGGGCATTGATTTAGAAAATTTAAGGAAAAGCTCATTAATCTTACGGCCAGTAGGTATCCATTGATAACCTATTTTAATAAATTTCTTTCTTGGGTTTCCTTTGTTTTCTAACTTTCTTTCTCCTTTGCCTTTTAGCCTTCTTAGCTTGACTTTTAGCATTAACAATTATATCGGGCATTTGACACATTAGACAAAACATTCACACCATATTCATGATTAGTAACAGAAATCAAGCAGTCATCATTACATGCTTTGCGAATAGTAGCGAATTAATTACGATGCGCTTATAGCTAATACTAGAATCAACACGATTCGTTTTATTCAACTCAAACTTAATATTCCTAGGACGATCTTCTACTCTCTTCCAATGCACATTCTTAGCTTGCGAGGTCCTATCTTGCTTGGTATTGCATGGAGGCTTTGACCCGCTTGCTTTAATGTCACCGATTACTCCTGTAGAGGGAATTATGGGAACATTAGTTGGTTGATCTACTTTTTGCATTTCTGAACTAGATGTGCAGGGATCTGAACTACTTGAAGGCACATTAGTGTTCACTTTCTTAAAGTTGGGCATAGAATGATTTGTATGCTTGGCACTGGGCATAGAACAAGGCATCACAGCTTTACCTTTTGCACCTAAGGATTTAGGACATGTTGCAATTAGACATTCTTGCGGCTCTTGAGATCGTTTGGCCTGAATGCAAGCAAACCTAATTTCTCTATCAAGAGGCTTATTTATGAAATCCTCTTCCACTATCTCACGGAGACATTCTAGACTATCCTTAAGGTGAGCACAATAGTTATGAAACACAAGTTCATTATTCCTAAAATGAGGGGGAATGTATTTACTTGATACAGATTATATTTGCGGTCGAGAGGATGACTTTGAAGCAACATTCTCATTAAAAACAAGTGGCGAGTTTCCTTTTCCGACTCCTCGATTCTCAATTTTTTTGTAAAGAAGTTATTTTTTCGTTGTTTTTGTCATGAGTGACTTTCATTGAATCATATAAGTCTTTAAAGTGTCTTTTCACTTTTTCATTTTCTTCTAGAAAACTTTCGTTTTCCTTTTGTAAAGCATTTACTATGTTTTGAAGATGAAAAGTTTGAGAATACTGAGAATCTAAAGGAGGAGGCATTTGGGAGCCAATAACATTGTTCTTTTCACCCTTTAATTGAGATATTTGGGCTTTCAACTTTTTGATCGTGTTACAATGAGCTTGAATCTGTTCATCACGTTTGTTTATCGAAAGACGCATCAAACTCTGGAGCATCCGAAGATGTCTTGATATTTGAGGTTTTGACATTTTCTTTAAGATGTTGATATTTTAGTTGTGTATTAAAATGTTCAACTTCTAGTTTAGAAAGATGTTTTACCAAATTATCGTGATCATCGGATCATTTTTTCATTTAGTTTAGAGTTAGTCTTTTCAAGCTCAATGACACGATCATAGGAGACTTTCAGCAACAGATAATTCATGAAATTGAGAAGCATTAATGGAACAATTTGTAGCAGAGTAAAACACATCTTGAGTGATACATTCAGAAATAAGATTCTCATTCAATGTATGCAAGTTTTTCCTCTCAATCTCATTATATTTTAACTCTCGCTCATAGTCACTAACCTCAACTATCATTGCCTCAAATTCCTTTTCCATTTCTTTAATATCTAAATCCATCCCCTTTTTAAGACTCTCAAATTGATCTTTTAGTTGTTTAAAGAAAGGCAAGACCTCAGTTAAATAGCATACTTTAGTTTGCTCAAAACCCCTTTCCCCTTAAGTTATACCAGTGGGTGTGATCCTTTTCTTACAGGTTTTCTCAAAATCAACAAATAATTGAAAGATAACATATTGACTGATTAAGGTCTTGCTTTTAGTGGCAATAGTTCTAGGGACTAAATGCATTGGTGTATTAGGAGGATACACAGTTGCTGAAGGCATTTTCCTAAGGGGAGGGGTTGTTACAACAAGATTCTCTGCTTTTTGCTTATCTAAATCCTTTTTCCAGAACATTTGTTCGGGTGTTAACAACATTTGAGGCTTAAACTTGTTCAAGGAAATCCAATTTTCCTCTTTGTAATCATGGGGTCGATAATTATGTTTTCTCTTTACATATAGGATTATTGAGTTTCTTATCCATTTCTCCCTAGTGACTTCATCGATTTCTTATCTTCCTCAGTGCACTCAACGCAACTAGGTTTCTGCCTAGGCTTAAGGATTTCATTGCCATCATAAATTACCTTATGAGCAGTTCTAGCCTTTTAATGACCTCTGGATTTGGTTCCTCAACAAGGGGAGTACTATGCTTATCACTAAAAACTCTGTGCTTAGTGATTAAGTGAGCGATCTGAATGGTATTTCCTTGTACGTACAACTTCTTTTCAAGCTTGTTTTTCAAGGTTTTCAGATTGGAAATATCATTCAAAAGTTTTGATTCCTTAGTATTGAATTCTTGCTTAAGCAGTTTAAAATTTTCTTGAAGTTCTTGTTTTTGCTTAGCGGTTTTAGAAAGCTTTTCTTGTAAGGAATTTAACTCTTGTTTTAATACTTCTTCTCTAAACCTACTTTTTCTAATAATTGTACGCATTTGGTCATCCATTTCATGCTCACGGGTGGTTAACTCAAACTTAGCACGTTGTTCATAGATAGCAACTTGTTCCTTATAAGAATTGAGTTCAGAGGTACAGAATCATCGGGGCACATGCGGTGTATTCATAAAAAACACAATCATTATTGACTGCAGAAGATACATTACTTGGTACAATCTCACTTTCACTTTGAGCCACATGTTGATCATATGGGACAATATTACTATTTCCTATATTTTCAACATCTGAATCATAAGTTTCAAGAGATTGTACTTCATTATGTATCTTCTGCTCATCAACCTTGTGTGCAGTTTTAATACCTCCGAGATGATTGATTCTTTGGATGGACCAACTGTTGCGGTGAAGGAACCTTAGGAGATACCATTGGAGAGATCCTTGCCATGAAGATTGTGGCGAGTTGGTTCATCATCCACATCCAAATCATAAACATCACAATCAGCTACTTGAAATGCATTTGGATTGTTTGACCCATACCACCTTGTCTGCGCTCATCTCGTCGGCATCATATGTCTTAGCATTCCCTTCAGCAAGAAATAACAACTCCTCTTCATCCAAAGTTGCTCCGTTGTCTTGAGCTTGCACAAGCAAGCATCTTGTCTCGAAGTATTCGCATTCGAGGACGTTTTGGAGATCTACAATTCCTTGCAATATGTCCCTCACCACCGCAGTTGTAGCATTTGCTTGGCTTTGCTTGACCTCGATTCTCAGTCCTTCCCTATTCTCGATTTACCCATATCCTACCAACTCCTCCTCTTCCCGATCATCTGCCTTTCTTGAAGTGGTTGTCCCATAATCTTTCCATTTCTGACAACCGAATGATTGTGAAGATTAGATCGATTCTGATCTCATTGTTAGTGTGAAGTGTTGGTATGTGGGTGAGGTCAGGTTTTGTTTAACCATAAGAGCCAGTTGATTAATGAAGTGTCCCATGACTGCATCGACGCTCGGCTTGCTTGAACGGATCAAGAATGAGTTTGTGATTACCATTACCCGTGGGTATGACTTGAGATGCTTTGGTAGTAATACCAATATTGATGTAGAAGGCAGTTGAGTCATTTGATGAACTGGTTTCTCCCTGCTTAGATTTGAACTGCTCAAGAATCCTTTTTCAAACATAGCATGTCTCTCATTCTGAAGAAGGAAGGCATATAGTTGCTCATAGTTTGTGTCCTTCAATCCTTTGGTTAGCTTCACAGAGGTGACAAACTTGTGCCATTCAGTATTCATGTTGTTCACAAACTTCGAGTTCACCTGTATGTTTGGCATAGTCATCTTGATGTTCCTCATGTCATTCACAAGCTTATGAAATCTCACGTAGTACTCATAGACACTCTCATCGGGCTTCATCTTGAAGTGCTCAAACTCATCATACAGTTGTGATTCTCTGTTTTCCTTGGTTAATTCGAAACGAGAGAAGCATCTTGACATTATCCCAAACTGCCTTGGCTTCGTGTTGTGATTGATCGCCTTATAGATGTCTTTTGGAAGACCTGTAGTATGATGTTTGAGGCCCGATATCACATCGAACCTCTTTTCTCCTTATCATTGAGCTCATCATACGTCTTTGGTCTATCTATTCCATAGATCATTGTTCCATCTGCAGCTGTATCAATTAAGTCTCTTGTAGTCTCAATCTGATAAGGTCCTTCATCAATAGACTTGAGAATGTTGACCCCATTTTCCTTTATAAGACAGTACAATCTGATTCTTTGAGCCCAAGAGTCGTAGTCAGTTCTGTCAAGCATAGGAGGACGAGTATCTGAACCAGCTGCTTGAACATCCTCAGCGACAGTGGAGATGATTGTAGGTGCGTTGGTAGACATGTTAACAGATTACACGGGATTTTAAAACTCTATGATTAAACCGGGAAATAGATTCTTTCACGGGGATTTTACTGAATCAAGAGAAAACCGTATTACAAACAATAATTCAACCAAATCGCTAAGAAACCTTGAACCAAGTTGCTAAGCACCAAGTTGCTAAGTATTATGAAATCAAGTCGCTATAATGTCAAGTCGCTAACACACCAAGTTGCTACGAATTTTGACAGCAAGTCGCTAAGTACCAAGTCGCTAAGTTGTCAAGTCGCTAAATAGCAACTTGCTAATGTCCAAGTCGCTAACACCAAGTCGCTAAGAAACTTAAGTACAAGTCGCTAACAAAATTGAAAGCAAGTCGCTACCTTCACCAAGTCGCTACCCGTAGTGGAGAATCCACTAAGTGTATTGTTTGTCGGCTTGTCTCAATAGACAAGTCGCTAAGCACCAAGTCGCTACCACTTCCACTACAAATCGCTACCAACTTACAAAGCAAGTTGTTGGAATCACTCCTAAACCTTTATTCAAGTGTTAGTTACTCATATGTAATAGATAGCTTATTATGGCCTTTATGTTTGTTTAAGGTCTAGCTTATGTAGAAGGCCCATAAGCTTAGGCCCATGTCCATTAAGGAAAAGGGAAGGAGTGGGAGTGTTGCCCTAGCTCCTTGCCTATAAATACTCTTGTATAACCCTCACTTGAGGGTTGGTTGTTCAATTTACTCTTTCACATACACTCTACACCTAACCTTTCTTTACTTGTACGTGTGTGTGTGTTTGTGTGTTGTTCAACCGCCTCTATCTCTTTCATTGAAGCTTGTGTTGTAAATCTAGTGACCTGACAGTGGTATCAATCATCTAACTAGTTGGGTGAATCGTTATTTCTTGAAGTGGGTTTTTTGGTCCTACGCGTAGAATAACGTGATACTTTGGTTCGCTTAAAAACTCGTTTTTTACATTTTTTAATCCAAGATTCTTGTACTTTGAACGTTTTTAAGGTGTTAAAATACTTGTTTTTGGCAAAAAGTTTCAACCTTTACGCGTGGATCTACGTTTTTAAGCTTGTTTTTGAACGAGGGTGTAAACCTTCGCGTAACCGTTTTGAGAGCTTTGGATCATCAAGTTTCACACTTTTGTGTCATTTTGGTGTTATTGAAGCTATTTCATCATACAAAAACTGGTTTAGAAACATCTTTGGACAAAATCATTTTTACGAGTAAGATTACGCGTGTCAACACTCTAATCTTCAAACATTCAGTATTTTTCCGATTAAGTGTTGAGGGGGAGAAAACAAATACTTAACTGTTTCAAAAACATCCGTGTACTTGCATGTTACTCTATTCTGGTTGTATCTTTTATCAATGGTGGTAAACTTTTCTGGTTAAACTGACACTCCTCGGACTAAAATTTATAACCTTTCATCATTTATTAAGTCGAGGGGGAGTGTCATCATGTTTCTTTCCTAAAATCTTTTGTTTGGTAACCAAAATGGAAGTTAAAAGGCTTTAAATGAAAATGGAAAAGGTGGAGGGACCAAAACTGCCAAAAGGTTAAAGTCATTTTAATAAAAACACCTTCCACCTAACTTTTTCATCACATTTATTACTCCTAACCAACATAATCTACGCATATAATTCGTTCAACAAATCCGAAGTTTTGATCATCAATCTGTAAGTGTTTTTGCATTGATAACACGTTTTTAAACATTGGTTTTGATTTTCAAATGAATCCAACGGTTAAATTTACGTATATGGTTGATTTTGTGTTATACGCCTACGCGTAAGAACACATGATCATACCTATGTGTTTGAGGTTAAGATAAATGGGTCAAAACATTTCTTTAACATCAAGGATACTATGCTTATCCTCAAATTCCACCCAGAAACACGAATTGATGGTTTTTCAAAATTAGGGTTCTTGAGTCGATTTGGGTGTTTTCAAATGTGAAGGTTTTTGGTCAAAAAGATTGTTGTGTGATGATGCTTTTATGATGAATTGATCATATCTATGCCTTAAAACAACCCAGAAACACTAATTGATGATAAATTAGTAACTAGGGTTTAATGTTCTTAGGTTTGGGTATTTTTGATTCACTGCATTTTGGATGTTAAAACTTGGTTATTAGACTCTCACAACACCTAAGACCTACCAGAAAACGTTTGGTGTAAATCCTATGGTTAGAAATCATATGCGTAATCTATGAACCTTAGGGTTTTGACTTACGCATATGACTTTCTACGCATAACTGTTTAAAAAACTTTCATGCCATGATCTGTTTTATAATGAATGTTAATGATAATATTGATGATATGATGATTTTATTTCAGGCTTGCTACGCATAAAACTCAGAATCAAGGTCCTTGTTACTCTACGCATAAGGATCACCTTACGCGTAGAAAGTTATGCGTAAGAGAAATCTTACGCGTAACCATTACGCGTAAGGTTCTACAAAGGGACTACGCGTATCCTGTGAAGGATATGCGTAAACAGTGACTCTACGCATAAGGTCTACTCTTACGAGTAAGCCGTACGCGTAAGGTATATACGCCTCGCCGTAAGCTCTACGCTTAAGGTCCCCTTTTTTGCTACGCGTAACATTTCTTACGCGTAAGTAAGGATCCTACGCATAAGCTTGCGCCTACGCATATACCACTCCTGTTTACGCGTAACTTTGCCATATCTACGCCTAAGCCTTGATTGACCTTGATCATGAATTGTTACGCGTGCAAACTTGTATATAAATGAATCATAACGTCACGAAACCAATAATGTCACTAATTAGCTTAAAACGTTCAATATGTTGTGATTAATAAGTGATAACATAAACTTTTAAATTTAAAGTTAACTAACTCACGAAACTCTTCACGGCGTCATTGGACTATTAGACATACAAGTGACTTTGGACTCGTAACAACCATTGACATTATACGTTCAATAATTTGACATTAAAACCTTCGTTGACTAACATTATGTCTTTCGATATGTTGGTTCTTTTGGCTAATGTTATTTCGAGATCACTACATGGTCGCTCAAATGAATGTGGATGCACCGAAGTTCTCACAATTCTGATATCTTCCCTAATGGCTATCAAGAAAGATTGTTAAGAACAATCTCGAGTTGACTTTGAAACACTCACATGCTCGAAATCTTCTTGCCGATTCGTGGATATTCTTAAGAATCATCCCTACCGAACATGCTCTCACACTCTGCTACAGATCGGAGATCTACATACAACAATTCCGGAATTCAATGCAAAGGATCAAAGGTCAAAGTGCGGTGACTGTGACGCTCAATCACAAACAAATCACCATCACACATGCAGATCTACGAGCTGTTCTTCTAATTCTCGAAATCGAGCCAACCGACTTCTATGCCACACCTACTTGAAGAGACAGTTCGCAATTCCGATGGATATTGGCTATGATGAAGCTTCAGGAATTATCACTAAGCATTCTCATGTGGAGCTAAAGAACATTCCTCAACCGTGGAGAACCCTCTACATCATCATCACCAAGTCAGGTCTCTGGTGGCGGTGGCTATGAGCATCCCAAGCTTATGGAGCTGCAAATATTTTGGTCATTAATCAACAAGAAGGACATCGAAATTGAAGCTCTGATATGGGATGACATGATGTCATTTCTCAAAAACTTGGCTCAAAGATTCCCTATGTCGATACACAAAGTTGTTGATCCGAGAGCACTTGGACTTCATCCGATATTCCCAAGAGGCTCAATGACCCGAAAATCACGACATGTTGACCGAACCCATCCTATCGGTCGAGAATCAAGGAATCGTCAACAAAGAAACGGGTGCTGTGTTACACGATCACCTGTGACTAATGAAATCAAAAAGCTCGAGACATACAAAAGGTATCACGGTAGCGATAAAAGAAGGCAAAGTTGGTCATCTCGATGAGAAGTCTTCTGGTACACCTATAAGGAAAACCAGAAGAGGAAGTCTTTGCAAGCAGAGAGTCAAGGATGTTTCCGGAGGAATCCTCCACGAAAGGGGACAGTTCCCGCCAAGGAAGCTGTTCCTATTCCCATATCTAAGCCTGAACGAGAGAAAACTAAGCGGCGAGGACTCGGAGGATACATCATCGGATGAAGAGACTTTCTACTCAAAGCTGCTAAAGATGACACTACAACAGTTTCTAAACCTCCTAGTCCTCCAGCTGATCAAGGAAAAGGGAAGACTCCAGTACTTGTGCCTTATGAAGAAAGCTCAAGCTCAGATGAAGAGCAACTGGATAAATCATACAGGAAGAAGTTCAAATTCGTTAGACTCCAACACGTGGAAAAAGAATTTGCAAAAGATCAAATGGGTGGCCCCGGAGGGTCAAGTGGTGCAGCTCAACCTTCACCGGATCCTGATGCGGTTAATCAACCCGATAAAGGATCTGGTGCCACCACTTTGGAGCAACAACAAAAGCCCGTGGAAGAAACTATTGAGCATGAATTTGAGGAACCTGATAAAGAAAAGTCCGAGAAAGATGAGGGTGACAAAGAAAAGGCTGAGTCGAGAGAAAAGGCTGAAGAGAAAGAAAAGTCTGGGATGATCTGATTATGATAAGTTTCGCTAGACGATCCTGCTCTCGCTCAGAGGAGAAAACCTCTGCACCTCCAAAGGATCTAGAGTCTCCTCATGTCTCTTCATCATCAGATTTGTCTTCTCATTCTTCACCACCACCATCAAAAAGATCAACCAAATCAACATCCAAATCAGTGAAGAAGCCACCTCGATCTTGGATTTCTCATACTCATAAAAGAATTGTGAATGCGGTAAAACAGGTTAGAAAGAAAGACATGCTTTACAAAAAGCTAAATTTTATTGTGACCGTTAACGTACCTTCATGATGAGAATGACAAGATGCAAGTTGAAAGGGAGTATGTACCGAAGCTTATGAAGGATGATCTTCAAGGGAGCATGGACGAGATGATAAAAGGATACACTCACAAGTTCTTAATGGAGGTCATTCCGAAACTGATAAAGGAGATGTATACCAGACAACTTTATCCGAATCTCTTACATTTAGCCAAGCAAGCCATGAAATCAACTCCGATGAATTTGAGCATCAATCTAGTTGAAACTACAATCTTCTCAGATGATGAATTGGTGAACCGGCTAGTAGCTCAAATGTCGAACGCTCGAAATGTTTGCCTCCCACGAAGCTAAGTTGTTTGAAGCATTCTTTGGAATACCAACTCAAGTCATCATTCGAGAGAAGAAACTGTAAGGCCTAAAGCGTTCAAGAGATGACGAAGACAAAGATCAAGATAAGGATAAGGAGCCTAAACGCACAAAGAAGTCTGGATAATCATCTTCCATTCAATGCGCAATGCAGCCTCCACCCCGAAGGACTCCGGCTCAACAAAGATCTCCTCCCGCTCTTCTGCAGATAAACCTCGGGATTCGAGACACCACCCCGGACTCAGAAAACCGGTGATCACTTTGAGTATACGGGTGGTGACGATGAAGAATACCATGAGTCCCAACAACAACCCGCCTCTCCCGACAAAGTTCAGAAACCAGAATCCTCATCTAGGTCTAAAAAAAAGAAGAAGAAGGCCCAAAGTTGACGTCGTATCATGGCTAGATGAAGATAATCTGAGAGGAATTTGAAAGGTTCTCTACTCTTGTTAATTCCACTCCCTACCCTGCTGAAGGTCAAGATCTGGTAGACGGTAATACATTGGAGCATGCAAAGATACTGCAAGAAAAATTCCGAGGAAAGAAGATGACGAAATCGAGTTGCGCGAATCAAGAATGAAGCTTTTCAGCTGTGGAAAGATAGCTCAGAAAGTGCCATCGAGGTCGAATATCACCTTGACAACATTGCTCGATCAATGTCTAATAACATGGATTGGCTCAACCCAGAAGCAAACATCGACTTTACGAAGCGGCACAACCCTCCATATTACCGACTGGTCTAAACCACTACCAACGATCGGCCAACCGGATCGACCTAGGATCCCATTCGGATATTTCTTCAACAAAGACTTGGAATTTCTTCTTCACGGTGGCGATGGTTCAAGGAAATACGCTACATCCCCGACACTTCCATTCGGCAGCACGAATACTCAAACTTCATAGCTATTAAGGAAAGAGCTAATCACTTGTTCTCCAACAAAGTGGAAGCATACGACCGAGATGCAATGTATGGGATTCATCATTGGCCGGAACGACGAAGAATCTACTACGAAGCTACCAGTACGAAGTCTCAACATGAAGTGTTCGTACTAAAAACATCGTTGCCATCAAACACGTTGATCTTTCGTCCAAATGGGACTACACATATCTCAAGAATATTGTGGTCAAGAGACAAGACGAAAGGGATTATGCATTCTCTGAAGGTGACTTTGAGAATTTGTCTATCAACGACATCGAAGACATGTACCTTGCCAAAGTCTGGGTTGTATGAGACAATTCTCCACTGAAGTACAACATGAATTCATCAAGTCAGTGCTCATCTTCATCAGACGCATAGTTATCAAAAAACGTGTAGAAGATCTCCGGTGACGGTTGAATCTTATCGGACTGTGTCAACTTCACTCCACCACAACTTGATCTTCCCGACATCAACCAGCTCTCACAACTTACACTCATCGGCAAACCATTCGGCGTCGTTTACCGCAGTGAACTTCAAAGAAATTGCTTGATGGCGTGCAGAGATCTTCACAAGTTTGGAGATCACACTTTGAAGATGGTTAGAGACGGATTGGCTTACCGGTTGAAGGATATACATCAGAAGATCGGGTCTCCTAAGCGATGGAATTCTCAAGATCGAAGGGATGTGAAGAGGATCATCACGATGATTGATGAACGGTTGTATAGAAGGGATCAGTTCAGAAGATTGGAAAGCTATGTTGGTGGTCGACCCGGGATTAACATTCACCGGCTTTCAGCGCCCGATTCACACTCTGGCGACATCTACGGACTACATGGTACCCCTTGAACTGCTTCTTTCATTATAAATTTGGATGTATGATTTATTATGTCTATGGCTTGTGCACATATTACAGTGTACAACCCGTACTTGTAAATAAAGGACCTTGTGGTGCGGCTTGCCACAATCCTTATAAAAGAAGCGAAAGCTTCTTACTTTTGAGTAAAACCTATCAAACCTTTCACTTTTCAAGGTTTTGCTCAAAAGAACAAGTACTTTCCTTATGATTTTCAAAACCTCAACCGTTTATATCACTTGTTGAGGGGAGTACTTGACTTAAAACTTTGTTCACAAATTGTTCACAGTGGTCATTCTTCCCAACACTTTCGAAATGGTCATATTTATTCTCAACTTTTCAAAAATAACATTTTATATGCCATTTTTGAGGGGAGAAAATACGTGATAAGAAATATGTTGTGTTTTGCTATATGAACTCTCGTGTGAAAAGAATTTAACCCAAGAATTGCGAGATCTTAAGCAGTAACTTCGAAAGGACTTGTCGGGACGGGTAATAATTTCAAGCTAGTTCGCTAGTGATGTAAGCGTGTCTCGCAAAGGACTTGTCCGAGTAGAATGTACCATTCTAGAAACTCTTGGTAGACATGAACCTTGACGGGTTTGACAACCTTTTGGGGTTGTCCACACCTTCAAGATAGTTATTAGAGTTAGTTGTCACCTAAAAGGTGATAATGCAACTCTTTAACTATGCCACGTAACCGTGTCTCGCGGGGAATGTCTATCTTGAGTCGATCAATTCAAAAGTGCGCGTTCTTTCCTCACTGTGCAGATTTCCTTCAAAACTCTAAAGCACATGTGGAGGGAGTATTTGCTAAAAGATAAAACTCTCATAGTGGTTCAAACATGTTTACATCTACAAACCCTTTGAGAGATCTTCTTGAAAATGGTTTTATGGCAATGGAGTTATAAGGTGATTAAGGTTAGGAATACCGTCCTATGATCCGAGTCGAGGGATCTACCCAAGGACACTACCAATAGTTAGAATTTAGAATTCCTTAGGTATGATTGTAAAAAGGAGAGAATGAGAATCGGAGAAAGAAAGAGTTGAAGAATTAAAAAAAATGCAAAGAAAAGGGTGAAAAGAAATAGCCCTCAGTTATTCAACTTAGGGCGGAACAGGGTTCAATTCATATGCTACTGGTTGTCACTAGATGACACCGGTATTGAAGATTAAAAGTCGTCATGGACCCAGTGACGCATGCACTAAACCTTCTTAACCACTCAAGTTCCTCTCAACAGAAGCTTGTTTCATTCTCACAGGGAACCCTACGTAAACTATCTGCTTTCTCTTAGAGATTGCTGGTATTGAAGAAGGAGACCCTCTCCCTAGTCTCCGCTCAGGAAACCAAAATGCACTATTGAGTCTAGAGCCACGAGATTCATCAAAAGATCTCTTAGGTACACTTGAAATTTCATCACTTGATGTTCAACAATAAGAATTTCAGTGGTACATTATCGAGTGCTTCACAGATCTTAGCAATGCATCGAGAACATTTATGAGAGGTTCACATTTGTGATCCTCGGTGATTGAATGGAAACTCTGCCGGGTCAACATCAAGCCCGACCACGGCGGCAGGTCGCTGGCAACTCCTCGTGGATTGTGCTTAGTGGTCTCAAGCGGTCTCTGATGCGTGAGGTGATGCTTGGTGTACCTCGACTCATCTGAATCGTAGGTGTACTTCGGTACATCGTGTTATCTCACTTGTGGGACTCCGATTCAGAAGCGGCCTTTGTAAGAATTAGAGTTGTGTTTTCACACTATGCTGTTAACACTCGAAGTTCAAACTTGTAAGTGCCGGAATCCGCTTATTACTAACCGTTTTTATATTTTCTCCTTATGGAAGCTCTGGAGCGGAATGATCGTGCTGATTCTTCTCATGCTCACGTCAACATCATCACTAATGGAAGTTCTATCCAAAAGCAACACAACAGTCAAAATGATTCTTCGTCAAATCAAAGAATCTACAAAGTTAAATACTTAAAGAACTTCATCGATCTGAATTCCAACGTCAAAAGAGCATGTGAGCATGTTGAAGAATGGCGTGGAGACCTTTGGAGCAACAAAGCGGACTGAGGCGACTTGATCACGAGATAACAACATACTATCACTTTCATCACAAAGAACAATGATCAAAGAACAAAGTTAAAGATGACGTCAAAGCATAAGTGTTCAAAGAAAACTATCTCGCTACCTTGGGGAGATGGTTGAATCAAGGCAATTCTTCTCACAAGAAAGAAGAATGTCAGAAGGCGTCAAAGCTACTATTACATCAACGCCTTCACCGTTTTTCATCACCAACACTTGAGGGGGAGATTGTTGGAATCAATCCTAAATCTTTATTCAAGTGTTAGTTACTCATATGTAATAGATAGCTTATTATGGCCTTTATGTTTGTTTAAGGTCTAGCTTATGTAGAAGGCCCATAAGCTTAGGCCCATGTCCATAAAGGAAAAGGGAAGGAGTGGGAGTGTTGCCCTAGCTCCTTGCCTATAAATACTCTTGTATAACCCTCACTTGAGGGTTGGTTGTTCAATTTACTCTTTCACATACACTCTACGCCTAACCTTTCTTTACTTGTACGTGTGTGTGTGTTTGTGTGTTGTTCAACCGCCTCTATCTCTTTCATTGAAGCTTGTGTTGTAAATCTAGTGACCTGACACAAGTCGCTACCAAGATTAAAAAATCCGTGGCTCAAGTCGCTAGCTAGAATAACTCAAAAACACCACTTTTCAATCCAAAAACAACTCAACCACGATGATTCAAGCCTTCCAAATCAAAAATTAAACACTTATGATGATCCTAAACACAAAAGTACAATCAAAATTCAAACTTTAACACTAGAAATGAACCAAATGATGCAAAAACCACTAAACTTTTTCAAACTCAAAAACCACCTAAAAACCACTAGAAATCTAAGGATATGTAAGAGATGATCTAACCATGGCTCTTGATACCATTTATAACATATTGGATTTCACATACACATCATAACACTAACACAAGTAGGCGTATAGATGATTTTCTAGAGAGAGAAAGTTAGAGGTTTGGGAACTTTAGTGAGAGAAAGAAAAATCTTATTATGAGCTCAAACTCTCTACCTTGGGAGGTAGAGAGTATTTATAGTCTTACAATAAAACGCCACCTAATGGGCTGTGGATCAGGCATACAGTGGGTAAAGACCCGTCCGTCCTCCACGGTATTACTTAACTAAATACTACATGACATTAAATAACTACGACTACGAGCTTTCTAACGATTACAAATACTTGAGGTGACCGACACTTTATTACCTGGATTTTCCAAATCCTAATAGAGTTTGATGGGAGGCTTGTTACTAGACTCTTAAATCGGCTTATGGGTCCAATAAGAAAGTTTGTCTTCGCTATAGAGGCAAGATCAATGCTTGGAAGAGACGACTTTCATTATGAAGAGATTCGTGATTGGCTCTTGTTTTTGGCTGGGCATGGAATTGAGGAACTGATTATTACAAACTGGTATGGTGATCGAGTTACGTTCCGAACCCAACTTTACTCTCGTAGCGAGTTGAAACATATGGTACTTCATGTTTGTGCTATGGCTACTTTGGAATATTTTCATGGCTTTCCAAATCTACTGAGCTTAGAATTGATTCGTGTCAATTTTCTAAGCGTCTGATTTGGGACTTTATTCTTTGGTTGTCCCTCACTTGGGTCTCTTAAAATGAATCGTCCTAGTACAAACGAGATGAGACTATGGGGTATTGCAAAAGTTAGGAATTTTAAGAAGTTAGATTTGCCATTCGGTCGTTATAATGTTGTGACGACAATCACAACATCCGATATCTTTCACCTGACAAGACTTCAAAATCTTGAGACCCTTACATTGGATTTTGATGATTGCACGGTAAGAACAATTTGAGTTTTACACTTATGATTTTACAATATTAAAGAAATGTGTAACTTGATAATGACATATAATCTTTAAAACTTGTTGTAGTTGATACGGGAAGCTAATTCTAGGATGAATGTGCCCTTTGTATCCCTGATTAACCTTAAGCTGTCCCACGTCGATTTTGGGAATATTGTTATGTTATCGTTCATCATTGAAATGATTCGTGGATCTCCAAATTTGAAAATCCTGGATACCAGAGTAAGTGTAATGTTGTAATGCATATGTAGCAAATAAACATTCCTAAATTGCCATGTTTGTGTATCTCAACACTATTTGATTTTTCAAGCTGCAAACACGCTTAGTGTAAAACATTTGGAAAATTTTTCCAATGTTGTAGACAGAAACACATTCAGCCATGGCCAGCTACAGACTGTGGTGTTTCGAGCTTTTCCTAGAATAGAGCATGAATTAACTTTAATAAAGTTTATATTTGCGTGTTCGGTCGCTAAAGACAATCAATATCAGGCTCAGCGATAGGAGTCATGATGGGAATGAAAATATCAGGAAGAACTGGGAGTTGGCTAGGAAGCTGTTGAAACTCCACCGAGCTTCCCCCACAGCCGTGGTATATTTCTTTGAGTGGTTGTAGTTTATGTATGGGTTGAATACCCTATGACAATTCATGTTGCAAAATAGTTTTTGTATTTTGGTATTTGTTTATATGGTTTGCTTAAATTTAGCTTGTTCATATGTTGTTGTTTGTGCGTATTGTAGGTGATGCAAGTTTGACATTCAAAAGTCAAACTTTCATTTAGGATTTCAATTTGATTGTAGCAAGTAAAACTGTATTTCCAGTTTACCTTAGTTAGTATTTGCATTTTGACTATGTAAAGTCAAAATTGCAAAACCATTACTCGATATTTGACTTTGGAGTTTATTGATAATTTGATATGTTTTAGAAGTTTGACTTAACAAAGTCAAACTTCTAATGGTTTTGTGTTGTTTAATCTTCAACTAAGTTGTAGTATACGTAACTTGGCAACTTGAGGAACCAATTGTGTATTTTAAAGTGAGTATTAGGCAGGAGTTTTAAGTATGACAACGGCAACCAAGACAAGTTTAGGGACCGAGTGTGAAAAAAAGTCACTATTAGACCCTTGATCGTCTCTTACCGGAGACGCTATTTACTTGTGCACACCAACCGATAAACCCATCCACCACTTTTTCCACACACAAACAATTTTCAATGGAAGATTTCCCTATTTTGAATGAACTCATGGAGATTGTTGGTTCATCCAAGTTGAATGATCGTATGGCTGTGTGGTTTGAAGAAGAGGCTGCACAAGAAGGGCTTTTGAAAAAGCTAGTTCTTCAGTGCATTGATCATCTAAAGAGGGGAATCATGAAGCGTAGGGAGCTGATCGAAGAGAGCGAAGCTCTGGGACCTAGGGGAATAGCGCTTGACTGTTTGGATGCGCTGAGGAAAATCCAGGCGAGGCACACACACCAAATTGTTCAATTCATACAGATTGTTGGTCAAACTGATGAAGCTATTCGTTTCAACGAAGGTTTTGTTAAGAAAATGGCTGAGCATAATGCCTGAATTTTGGGTATTTCAAGGGGTAGATAAACGGCGTCTTTTGGGTGCTAGTTTTGGAAATATAGGTTGGTAAAAATGGTATGTAAATTGGATATTTTGTTTGGTCGTTAGTCTTGGTTTGATGTAGTTGTTTCTGATCTTGTAACCGACTATATTAAGGATGAAATATCATCTATGTTTTATGTATTTAATCTGTTGTTGTATTGTGTGATATTGGGTGTATTTTAGTCGTATTAGTATCAGCAAAACCAAACATCCCCTTGTATCAGCAAAACCAAACATCCCTTTTTATCAGCAAAAGTTATATCAGCAAAACGAAACACCCCATTGTATCAGCAAAAGCAAAGTCAGTGGTTTAAAAATATGTGTTGAAAATGAAAAAGCTTTAGCACTAAATCATAATGTATTGACAACGGTGTATTGTTTAGAAATGCAAAACGAATTGTAACATCTTGACAATGCTGATCATAATGCATTGACAATGGTGTATTGACAATGCTTTAGCACTAATGGACTGAACACGCCCAATGCCTCAAATTGTAACATCTTGAATTTTGACTTAGCCAAGTCAAACAAAATTTATGAAAGGCAACAAATTGTAACTTATCTTTGTGGTATGACTTGGGTAAGTCAAACCTATTTAGAAATGCAAAACGATTTCAAGCAGTTACAATGCACAACCAAACACAATTACTTACATAAGAACCAAATTTTTTATTCATCGATTTCATGTTCTCAACAACTACAAAGTTTCCTATCATCTAAACATACACTTAGCTAGACCCACAACTCTCCCTATCATCCTTTTCCTTCATTTCCTTCCTTTCCTTAAGATATTTAAACAAAATTTCCAGATTTGTAATCCTTTCTCCCAAATCGTTAACCTTTGATAACACGATGTCAGCCTCTTTCTTCTCCTTCTTAACACCCAAATCATTTTCATTTGGGTAGTCTTGTTTCCTCAACGAACTCAACAAATCCTTCCCCTTATCGTTTTGTGCCATTATTGTTTTTTTTTGCTTTGGGTAGAATGTGTGTTGCTTGTATTTTAAGGTTCAACGTTGTGTGTTGTCGGTACTAATATTGTTGAAGGTTGGGTTAGATTTTAACTATGTTGGGACAAAATTGTGAATGGTCTATTATACCCTCGAAGTAAAGCCAGAAAATTAAAGTTGACTATGGCAATCCTGGTCAAGGGACGAGTTTGGCATATAAAGCCCAAGTTTTGGACCATCGGCGATGATAACGCCCAACTTTGTCCCATCGCGATGCTTATAAACAAGTTTAGGGACCAACGGTGTATTTTAGTCTTATTATTATTATTTTCTTTTGTCAATGTGTTGCTTAGTCAAATGGAACCAATAGATCGAATATATTAATATCACCCTTCTTTTCTTCTTCTCTTTCGTGCCTCCTAATTACAGCCACCAAAAGATTTTTAAACCTTCTGTTTTTTTATTCGTGTGATGTATTACGATTGGAGATATTAGATAGTGCGAATAAGCGTTAGTATGGAGATGAAGTGTACGAAGGAGATAAAGATATAAGTGCTCTGGACCGTCGGCCGAAAAAATTAGAAGGGCGACTGTTTTAGGGTTTTAGAGGATCTTTACCCTGTGATACCATGTAAGTATATAGAATATTGTTTAAACGTGAATGGTGATTTGATTGATTGATTGATTTACATGGTACAAATATATAGAGACATATAGAAATATCTAGATACAGGCTAACACTTCTTCGTAGTCTGAGTGGCGAAATCACAAATACTCGGACTGAAGATTAAAAGCTAATAAACAATAAAGTAAAACTAATAGCTAATTGTTGAAGAAGACATTCGACAGCAAGCGGAAGCACATCTTCAGTAGCAGGCATGGTATCAGAGCCGTTTGATCCTCAGACCTAGGTGCCTAAGTTGAGCCGCCTCCACTAAGCCACCCGTTAAAACCTAGCCACCATTATTTATCTCTTTTAGTTTAAACCAAAATTTTGTCGACATGTGTTGTGCTTGTTGGTTTGGCAATCGGTACTTGATCGCTTCAATTATTGATTTTCTTTTTCTTTTTCAAAAACTGTGTTGGCAGAACCCACATCTATATTAGCATATTCATATTGTTTGCTCGTCTCACATCTATATTTGTTCAATTAGTTTATAATTCATAAGCCAGTTTATTTGATGCTTTTGAGAACAATACGTGAACATATGCTCTGAATGATTCGTATTCAAATAATTCAACAAAAGAGAACCGAAGTGTTAGGTCACCATATTGTAACACAAGCATCAATATGTAAGAAATATAGATAAGATGATCGGATGAACACACACACACAATACACACACGTATGAATGAGAGAATAATAGGCGTAGGATATATTGTGAAGTGAACAACCAACCTTCAAATGAAGGTTTACAAGACTATTTATAGGGAAAGGAACTAGGGCAACACTATAAGTTCCCTTCCTTCCTTATTGGGCTTGGGCCAAGGCTTATGGGCTTTCTACATAAGCCTTGCCATAAATACAAACATAAAAGCCTAATTAAGCAACCTATTACATATTGATTACTAACACTTGAAATATAGTTTAGGAGTGATTCCAACAATCTCCCTCAAAGTGTTGGTAATTAATGACTTTAGTATTCTCAAAAAGTTGTTGGTGCGGATGTAATAGTTGCTTTGACGTCTTCTGACATTCTTCTTTCTTGTGAGAAGAAGTGTCTTGATTCCAAAAATCTCCCAAGTGTGAGGATCTTGTTTTTCTTTGAATTTTTCAGCTTTGACGTCTTCATTTATCTTTTTTCTTTGTTCTGATGTGGTTGTGGTGATGTTATGTTGTTGTAATATGCATCAGGTCCGATTCGTTGCTCATGTGTCCCCACGTCCTTCTCCAACATGCTCACACGCTCTTTGACGTTGGATTTCAGTGTTGATGTAGTTCTCTTAAGTCTTTAAACTTTGTAGATTCTTTGGCATTGACGAAGAATCATTTTGAATTTTGTGTTGCCTTTCGAGAGAACTTCAATTTATGTTGTTATTGGTATGAGCATGTGGAGAATCATCACGATCATCTCCCAGGAGCATCCATAAGAAGAAAAGATAAGAGTGGGTTAGTAATAAACACCAATCGATCACTGTGGTCGTTTCTTAGAGAATTGACCACTACGATTGTTCTTCTGATGAATGTCTTGATTCCATTCACCTTGGTCGGGCGAATCAGCCGTCCGAATCCCAAAAGGGACAATTGGCATTACATTGAACAAGTTCAAGTAATGACCCACATTTTCAGGACTCGATTCTTGAAAGGAATCTCCTTAGTGAGATTTCCAGAACTTACAAGTTCGAACTTCGAGCGTGTTAACAGCATAGTGTGAAAACCAATGTTGCAAAAATCGATCAACTCGGCCGATTAATCACCGATTAATCGTTAATCGGCTGAGTACCTTGTCGATTTTTGAAAATCGGTCGAAAAATCGGCCTAGGATAAAAATCGACACTAAGCAGTCAAAAAATCGGCCGAATCGGTAAAAAAATCGGGCAAATCGGTCATTTTAATAATAATAATAATTTAGGCATTATACTTAATTTGGGATCGTATATTTCACTTATAACGCACAATGGGCTTCATAATCAGAATTGGAGCCTTTTATTGAGGTTTGGAAACATAGCAGGTTTGGAATCGGTTGAGATTTTTAGTTTGGTCTCCAGAAATACCAAAAAACTGCAGTAAATGCCAATCCGATTAATCACCGATTAATCCCGACTTGACCGATTACTCGCTGCAGGGTGGTCGACCGCCCGACTACCGATTCACGATTTTTGCAACATTGGTGAAAACACATCTCTAATTATAGCAATGGATGTTCCTGAACTGGATTCCCTTAAGTAGGATAACACGATGTACCGAAGTACACCTACAGTTCAGGTGAGTCGCTGAGGTACACTGAAGCATCACCCCACGACTGTAGACCGTTTGAGACAACACTAATCGTAACTCACAAGGAGTTACCGAAGTGACCTGCTGTCAGGGCTGTTAGATGTTGACCCTGGCAGGAGTTTCCATTCAATCACTGAGGATCACAGTTGTGAACCCATCATAAATGTTCTCGACAGATTGCTAAGATCTGTGTAGGACTCTAGAATGGTATCACTTGCGTCCTTATTGTTGAACGACAAGTGATGAAATGTCAAGTGTTCCTAAGAGATCTTTTGATGAATCTCGTGGCTCTAGACTCAATAGTGCGCTTTGGTTTTCCTGAGCGGAGACTAGGGAGAGGGTATCCTTCTTCAGTACCAGCAATCTCTAAGAGAAAGCCGATAGTTTACGTAGGGTTCCCTGTGAGAATGAAACAAGCTTCTGTTAAGAGAAACTTGAGTGGCTAAGAAGGTTTAGTGCATGCATCACTGGGTGCATGATGACTATAATCTTCAATACCGGTGTCATCTAGTGACAGCCAGTAGCATATGAATTGAACCCGGTGTCTGCCCTAAGTTGAATAATTTGGAGGGCTATTTCTTTTCACCTTTTTCTTTACTTTTGTTTTTAATTCTTCAACTCCTTCTTTCTCCAATTCTCATTTTCTCCTTTTTATAATCATACCTAAGGACTTCTAAATTCTAGCTATTGGTGGTGTCCTTGGGTAGATCCCTCCGGCTCTGGCGGATCATAGGACGGTTATTCCTAACCTTAGTCACCTTATAACACCATGACTAACCTATGTTGCTATAAAACCATTTTCTTGAAAATCTCTCAAAGTGTTTATGAGTAAAAAACATTTTGTAACACTGTGAGAGTTTTATCATTTGCAGAAATACTCCCCCTCCACACGTGCTTAAGTGTTTTGACAGAAATCTGCACGGTGAGAGAAGAGCGCGTACTTTTGAATTGATTGACTCAAGATAGAAAATTCCCCGCGACACACGGTTATGTTGCATAGTTAAAGAGTTACATTGTCAGCTTTTAGGTGACAACTAGCTCTAATAACTACCTTGAAGGTGTGGACAAACCTCGAAAGGTTGTCAAACCCGTCAAAGTTCATGTCTATCAAGAGCTTCTCGAATAGGTACAATCTACATGGATAAGTCTTGAAAGACAAATCTTTTCGATGTATGACACTTCAGATCTCGTCAATTCATTGGTTAAGTCTTTGCATGAAGATTCAATCACAAGTTTCACAACATATTTGTATCACATAATTTTTTTCTCCCCCTAAAAAATGGCATATAAATGTTATTTTTGACGAAATTTTGATATCAAATATGACCATTTTGAGTTTTGTGGGAAGTTTCCATGAAGAACAATTTGTGAACAAAGATTTGTTTAGCTAATACTCCCCCTCAACAAGTAATATAAACTTTTGAGGTTTTGTAAACATAAGGGGAAGTACTTGTTCTTTTGAGCAAAACTTTGAAAAATGAAAGTTTTGATAAGTGTTACTCAAAAGTAAGAAGCTTTCGCTCCTTTTATAAAGATTGTGGCACTGATGCGTACCACAGGGTCCTTTCATTACAAGAACGGGTTGTACACTGTTATGTGTGCACAAGCCATGGTCAAATATACAGATCATAATATCCAAATATCAATCAATGAAAGAGTTTAAGGAGTACCAAGCAATTCGTCAATGAGACCGGGAGTTCTCTCTTGACGCTGATAGCCCGTAAGAGGGAAACTCACTCTTCCACCGACAAAGCTCTCTAGCCTCCACATCTGATCCTAGTGAAATAGCCTTTCATCAATCCTTGTGATTATCTTCCTAGCATCCCTCCTTTCCATGGAATTCCAACGCTTCTTTTACCCAATACCTTGCTTAATGTCTTTCAACCGATATGCTAGTCCATCACGAACTAACTTCAATGTGTAATCGAAAAACTTGTGAACCTCGGTGTACGCCATTAAACAATTGTGGTGAAGTTCACTGCGGTAAACAACTCCAAATTTTGGTTTCGTGACAATGGTGTACTGAGATAGTTGGTTTATGTCGGGAAAGTGTAGTAATGGGTTAGTGAGGTTGACTTGTTTTTTATATGATTCCACAGCAAGTTGAAGATCTTCAACACGTTCTTGGATCACTTTGCTTCTAATGAATATTAACAAGGAAGTGATGTACTGGAGCTGAATATGTGTGGAAAATTGTCTCATCCGACCTTGTACCTTAGCAAGGTACATGTCTTCAATGTCGTTCAGCGACAACCTAGGAAAATCAGCTTCAGTAAAGTCATATTCTTGTTCATCTTGGTGTTTTGCGGTGATTTTCTTCAGGAATGAGTAATCCCATTTAGTAGCCTGATCGACATTCATGATAGCAACGATCCGTTTGTCACTAAACACTTCTTTGTTTGATTTCTGAACTTGGCAGCTGCGGTAGTAAATTCTTCTTTGTTCAGGCCAATGATGAATGCCATATTGTGCGTCGAGATCATAATTCACCACATTTTCAACGAACATTCTTGTGGCTTATTCCTCTATGGCAACATTGTTGGAGAAGTTCGTAGCTGGGATGTTAAACGTAAGTGACGTAGCATACTTTGTGCTGACTTTGCTACCATGTTTTAGAAATTCCAGGTCGTTGTTGAAGAAGTATTGGTAAGGGATTCTAGGTTGATTTGGTCGACCAATGGTTGGTAGTGGTTTGGTCCAGTCAGTGTAATATGGAGCCTTATCCGGTTTTATGAAGTCAATGTTCGATTCAGGTTAAAGCCAGTCAATGTTGTTAGACATAGCTCTTGCAATGTTGTCGAGATGATATTCAACTTCAACAGCACTGCCGGATCTGTCCATTAACAATTGGAAAGCTTCGTTTTTGATCCGGCGTAATTCGCCCTTCGTCATCTTTTTGATCCTGAATTTATCCTGGATAAGCTTAACCTGGTCCATAGTACGACCATCTACCGGTTCTAGGCCTTCCGGTAATCGCGGAGTAGCATCAACGAGCTTGCTGAACCAGTCGTATTCTGCCGTGTCATCTTCATCTAACCAAGAAACAACATAGCTGGATCTCTTCTTCTTCTTAGGTGTGGATGATGGTCCTGATTGTTGCTCAGTTGATGTTTTAGGTGAGGGTTGTGGTTGGGGCTCAGGAATTTCTTCGTCATCACCACCGGTGTATTGGAAATAGTCACCAGTTTTCTCCTTTGGTGGTGAGGACTCAGAGTCCCGAGGTTTATCTGATGCAGGAGGACGTTGAGTAGATCGTGAGGTGGTGGTGGTCTTCTAGGGTGGTGGAGGCATGGAGGAGGATTCTCCTATTTTCTTTTGACGTTTAGGCTCAGAATCCTTGTCATCATCGTCATCATCTCTTGGTTGCTTAACCTGACCAGCCGACTCTTTACATGATGTCTTGCGTTGATATTCCAGTAATGCCTCAAAAAGTTTAGCTTCGTCAGAAGTGAAAGTTGCGGATCGTTGAGATATTTGCATAACCAGCTTCGAAATCAATTCAGCATCAGAGACAACTGGAGACGGGACTGGTTTGATTTCCATGACCGCAGGGGTATTGGACAGTGTATGCTTGACCAGTGACATGAGATGTGGATAGATTTGTCTGGCGAACATCTCTCTTGTGACTCCAGGGACAATGTCGAGAAGGAACTTATGAGTGTAGTCCCTAATCGTCTTGTCCATTTCACCCTGTATATCTCGATTGAGAAACTGCTGGATCTGTTCCCTTTCCTCCGAAAACTCGTTTATCACCTTCTGAAGTAGATTGACTCTGTCGGCAAGCTGATTCAGTTTCTTGTTGACCATGTTTCATTTCCTTGCTTGTCTGACAGCTTTGACAATCTTTGTCTTGGCAAGTGATGCCCAAGTGTCAGTCGGTTTCTTTATTGATTTGGAGGTTGATCTGGTGGTAGCATCTTTGGATGGTGGTGGAGATGAGTGAGACGATGAATCAGATGAGGATGAGTCATGAGAAGGCTCAGGGTCCTTAGGTGGCTCAGAGGATTGTTCCGAGTTATGGTCTGGATTATCTTGTAGATAATTGTCAGCTTCCTCTTGAGCTTTTGCCTCTTCCTATTTAGCTCGAGCTTCTTCTTCAGCTCTTTCCTTAGCTGCTTCCTCAATATCTTCATCGGTGATCTTTTCATCCTTCTCCTTATCTTCTTCTTTAAATTCTAAGATAATTTCATCCTCTTGCTGCTATTGCTCTGTTGATTCGTGAGTGGTGGTACCAGTTCCCTTATCGGGTTGATTAACCGCATCGAGAACTGGTGTGGTTAGTGCACCACTACTTGAACCTCCAGGGCCACGATTTTGTTGAAGATTAAATTCCGTAGAAGCATGCTATAACCTTAGATGCTTCAGTGTTTTGTGGTAGTCTTTCTCCTCATCCTTTGGTTCATCATCAGAGCTCTCTTCTTCTTCTTGCTCTGCAATTGGAGTTTTACCCTTGTCTGATTTGGGACTGTGTGGTTTGTCCTCTGACCTCAGTGAGGTTGTTTCATCTAATGGAGTTTCGGAATAACGAACCACCTCTTCAGACACAGTATCCTCGGAGTCTTCGTCCTCTAATTTAGGTGACGGTTGAGGATTAGGAATGGCACGCTTTGATGGAAATTTTCTTTTGAGGGGAGGATTCCTCTTAGGGTACTTATGGCCACTTCCAGTTCTTGCTGCACTTCCAGCACTGCCTGATCTCCTGGTCTTCTTGACTGGAATGGCTGAAGACTTGTCATCCATAAAACCGACTTTGCCTAAAGTCACTGCTTCTTGGTATCGTGAATACGATGGAAGACTTTTAATATCATCAGTGAGAAGGCAGTCAGTCAGTATTACACCTTGTTTCTTTGTTGATGAGTCTTTAAATCTGACAACATTTAACGTAGCCTCAAACAACGCAGAATGATGGTTGGGGTCATCAACTCTCAAAGGAATGTCCTGATTATTCCCGAGAATCTTCTGGATCAACAACTTCGTGTATCTGATGAAAGGAACCCTTGTGCCAGGCTTATTGAGGTGAGACATCATGTCTTCCCAGATCAGACTTGCATAGTCGATGTGCATCTTGTTGACCATGCCCCAGAATATTTGTAGGTGCATTAGTTTAGGATGTTCATGACCGCTGTCTCTTCCGAAAACAGACTTGGTGATCATGATGTACAAAGTTCTCCACGACTGAGGAATGTTCTTTAAATCTGCTGAAGAATGCTTGGTAATAATTCCTGCAGCTTCATCATAGCCAATATCGACCATGAATTGTAGTGTAGCCTCTTCAGTTGGAATCGGTACATACTCAGCAGGCTAGATAGCAGGGAGCAGAATTGCTCGTAAATCAGCGACAGTGACGGTGACCTGCTTATCATTTAGAGTAACCGTGACAACATCTTGACCATCCACCTTTTTCATTGTATGCCAAAATTGGTGAATGTAGATCTCCGGCACAGTTGCAGAGTTTGTAAGCATGTTGTTGTAGGGATGAGACTTGAGAATATCCACAGCAATTCGGCATGAATATTCATAGCAGGTGAAATTCTCAAAATCAACCTTGAGGTTGTTCTTTCCAAGCTTCATACTATAACCAGTAGGGTTCTACGGGTACATCAATGATATTTGCCGAAACACTAGAAGGCGGTTTACCTAGCATAGACTTAGAAGCATTAGTGGGCCTAGAGGTATTCCGTTTTCTATTGTTCTGCTTACGAGATAAGATAGCTATAGCAACACATTTATCATGACAACCAAAAAACATGCTTTTATGACAACCAACATTAGTGTTACATCGTTTTTTCTATTTACATTTTTCAACGCAATGTCTAAAGTGGGTGCAAATTGAGTCTTATTCAAAGTCCTAAGGTGTTCTACTACTTCAGAGGTCTTTATTGTTCTTTTCTTACGTCGCAACTTCCTATTCTTCCTTGATTTGCTCTTAAGCTGTGAAGTGCTAGCCTTGGGAAAAGAGGCAACTATTCCTGTTTCAGTGGAAGGAAGCACATTAGTATCTTGTGGTTTGTCATTAGGCATTCTAGAGTCAATTTTAAATTTTCCAGGTGCAAGAACATTAGTGTTACTAAGCTGATTTCACTCATACTTTCTTAGCTTTGCTTTCAACTCAATAATAGTGTGCATCAAATCTTGATTTTCAGAGCGAATGTTTGCATTAACATGTACAACATCTTTAGTGTATGCAAGATGACTATCAAGTTCTTGTGATGCTTTTTCAGGAGTCTTTTTGAGCAAATCAAATATGACACCATATTCTTTTTTGACTTTGGCAATGTCTTGTTCATATTTTGAAATTTGACATTTTAAAGACACGTTTTCATCATCCAGATGTTCTATTTTTGGATCAAAGGATTTTGAACGCAACTGGTTGATTTTGTTTTGCAAAGCAAGTTCTCGATTTTGACAATCCTTTTGACACAATTGAAGACGACGTTTTTCATTTGAAATTTCATTTAACAATCGCTCTTTTTCAATTTTTAAAGACTTGATTTGTGACACATTATCGGTATTCACAAAATTTTCAACAGAATCAACAACGATCTAATCAAATGCATATGCAACAGAATGTAGTAACACAACATGTATGGTATCAGCACATATAACATCTTCCAAAAGTCGGTCAACATGATTTCATAACAATTTCTTTTTACGTTTAGTATTTGAAATCGATGTTTCTGTATTCTCGAAAACTGTTTTCATAAGCCCAATCTCCTTCTGAAGTTCCCGTTCCCAATATATTGCACACATTTTTAAATTTCGAACATGTGGTAAAAGCCCTTTCTGAAAAATATCCCTTTGTTGTCGCGCAAATGGCGATTGAAAATGTTCAGCTTTTATTTCATAATTAACTTGAATTGCATGTTCCAAAAGTTTGATGTCAGACATGAAAGTGTCAAAGTATTTTAAAACCTGACATCGTTTAGTTAATGGCTTTATTTCACTAAAAGAAGGTAAAGGACCATTAATTTCTGCAACATTGGATCGGGGACCATCATTAGAAGAGGACTCAGGAGTAGGCGTGATAACCCAAGGTGTGTTAGAATGATCCTGTTGTGTGACGAAAGTTATGGCTTTTGAATAGTTAAATGGTTTGCAATAAACAACATTTTCCATTTTTGACCGACTCTCGTCTTCTGCATCTAATTCCTCCATACGATTATATTCAACAACACTCATAATGGAGTCATCAATTCTATGTTCTGCACTGTAAACTTGAGGATTTGGTTTGAATGCTCTATGTAAAAAACGTGGTTTGTAATCAGCAAGATTTGGTCCATATCCATCAGGATTTGGTTTGAAAGAAAACTTTTGAATTGTAGTGATTGACTCACCATGTTTGTAAACAACATTTCTAAAATCTTTGATTTTGTGCTGTAAGTCGACAATTTCCTCAAGATAGTCATCTATTTGTTTCCTCGAATGCTTTTTGTATTCACAAAACTGTTTTTGACAAGTTAACAACTCAGACTTGGCTTTTTGAGTTTCCGAAGTGAGAGCGTTAAGTTGCTGTTTATGATCATATTTCATTTGTTCTTTTTGAGACAACAAAGCATTCTTGGATGCAACTAGATCACATATCTGTTTTTCTAAAGATTTTTCATTTTGGTATGATTTGGCAAATGCGACTTCAAAATCTTTTTCACGTTTCTCTTTAGTTTGAAAAATGTTGAGTTGGAATTTATAGCATTCATTATCCTTAGTCAAAAGTGCAATTTTATCTTGCAATTTCTTATTGATCTCATTGCACTTTTCAAATTGAGATTGGGTGGTCTGAAATAAGTTGGTTATGAGCTCAAGATCTGGATTAGACAAAGGTTCATTTTGTTCAACTTGAGTCTCAACATGATCATTATTTAGATCCTCAAATATAACCACGGAGTCAACTTGATTATCAATATTAACCATAAGGTCATCTTGATCGTCAAATATAACTACGGGATAGATTTGATTATCATCGGAATGATTTGTTGAGGGCTCATTTTGAACACTCTGTGCCTTGTCGGATGCAGATGTTGACGGAGATATCCGATCATGTATAAGTATGTTTGGATCCGGTACCTGAGACAAGCCATCAGTGTCATACATTGGGCCTGTGTTACTCATGTAGAGCTCTTGCATGTTTTCCATTAACATCACAGCTGCATTATCTTGCAAGTCTTCCATGTCATCATCAGAATCTACATTAGCCATGAAGCTCTGTTCCTTGTTGGTAAGAGTTCCACCAACTTCATCCTTGAGAGCCAAGAGTAAAGCCTCTTTGTGATAAGCACTGCCTCTTGTCCTCGGCTTTGAGCATGCATTAGCCAGATGAACCTTCTTATTGCAGTTATAGCATCGGAGACCATTAACCCCAGTTTGAGCATTTCCCTGATCAACCACTTGAACCCGTTGTGGAGCACCCATGTTATTCCTTCCATTAACATTAAACCCTTGACCAATATTCATCTGACGACCATTTCCACGATTCTGAACCTCAACCCTTCCATCGTTAACAACAGCTTGATTCCTTGTATTTGATGAGGTGAGAATGCGGTTGTTGGATTTGTTAGCAAATCGTCCAAAGGCTCTTGCAATCATAACAAATCCTTGATTCAATTCATCGAAGGCTTCTGCATCCTCATTTGATTCACTGTAGAGTGCTTGATCATTGTTGTTGTTGTATGGAACCAATTAAGTATCTTGGGATTGTTGCTGTGATAGATCATATGGTGTAATCTGAGCAGTTGGTTGTGGAGGGTTTGTGAAGACAGTTTTCAAGGTCGGGAATTTAGGATAACATGCTTGAGCCCATAAAGCAAGAGTTTGATTATCCGGGAGTAAAGGTGAAACAGGGGCCCCACGGATGACTCTTTCTTTGTCAACTTCCTTTTGGTGGTGCTTCAAATAGTCATACAACAATCCGTATGTAGCTTGATGAAGATTCTTCGCTTGACGGATAAATGTAACATACTTTTCCCAATCAGGACCAAGACAGCTTAGGAACTTAGTGTTGATTGCAATCCTTGGCATAATGATATTATGTTTATCCAAGTCATTGATGATATCTGAGAACCGATGATGATATGACTCTAATGTCTCCCCTGGTTCAATCATGAAGTGTTCATATGCTAAGTTGATTTTTGATTCCATGTCTTCTTGATTGAGTTCAGTGCCTTCCATTAGAAGATGAATGTGCTCCCACATTGCTTTAGCAGTCTTTTGAGCATCAACACTACGAAGTATCGGATTGGGTAATCCAAAAAGGATATATTGCATTGCAAGTTCATCAGCTTCTAAGTGAAGAAGTTGATCAGTAGTAAGTTGATCAAGACCGACAACATTGGTGATATCATCTCTTGGTGGATTGGCAGTCGGATCTCCGGGTACAGTGATAGTAGGCATCTGAAAAGGACCTTCAAGGATGACCTTATTCAAAAACTTACCATGTGGCTTCTTGAGATCACAAAACCTAAAGAACCTTATCACCCATTGATCATAGTTTCCTGCAGTTAGCATTGGAGGTCATCAAGGGATCGGCTTCATGAATGGATTGTTGGCTACTTAAAGCTTCACACATCTTTGCAAACCAAGACGGTTCCTTTGGTGTTGTAACATTCATAGCATACTTGGCGGGATACTGATTTTGAAAGTATGTGTAATGTTGTACTTGTTGACGAGGGTTTGGTGGAACCATTTGTGGTGGAAGAGGATTTGCTCCTTGAGGAAAGTGTTGAAATTGTTGTTGAAATTGTTGCAATTGTTGTGGAGATGGTGGAGGATATTGTTGATAGAATTGTTGTTGTTGTTGTTGAGGATACTCATGAGGAAAGTAGCTAGAGTATGGTGGTTGAGACATCTTGAAACTTGTGTTGATGATGGATCTTTGTAGTCGAATGAAACTTTGTTTGTTGATGAAGTAACCTTAAGCGTAAAAACAGCTTATGCGTAAAAGAAACCTTACGCGTAATACCCAACTTACGCGTAGACAATGGCTTACGCGTAGTGTTAGCTTACGCGTAGACTTAAGGAAAATGTAGCTTAGGCATAAACCAAAGACTTAGTAGTAGAATCCTTATGCGAATATTTGCTTAGGCGTAAGACAAGCTTAGGCGTAAGAAATGCGTAGGCAAAAAGATGCTACGCGTAAGTTTTTAGGCTTAGGCGTAAAACTAGGGTTTTGCCCAAAAATCCTTTACACTTATACCAGTGTAAAAGATATTCAAAGTCGAAGTGTTTTCAAGCTTATCCAAGCAAGAAAACACTGAGTAAACCAACAACACTGAAGATCAAACGATGAAATGCTTACGCGTAACAGGAGCTTAGGCGTAGACAAATAGCTTATGAGGAAAACTAGGGTTTTACTACGAGTAGAAAGTACGAACTACCACCAAAACTGATTTTTATGCTTAAAAGTGTTTAGAAACCTGATTTAAATGAGGAAAGAGCTTCAATATCACCAAAATAACACAAAAGTTTGAAACTTGATGATCTAAAACACTTTTTCACCTTACGCGTAGACAGAGGTATACGAACAAAATCAAGTTTAAAAACTATTCTACACACGTAAAGTTTCAAACTTGATGCTAAAAACTTAAACTTTAACACTAAATAAACCTTAAACCACACAAATCTTGAGTTTTTAAGTGTAAAATTTGAAGCTTTAGGCGTATGAAATATTTAGAACACGAAACCCACGCGTATGAAACTATTCTTCAAAAACATATATGTTTCACCCAACTAGATGGCGATTGATACCATTGTTAGGTCACCATATTGTAACACAAGCATCAATATGTAAGAAATATAGATAAGATGATCGGATGAACACACACACAATACACACACGTATGAATGAGAGAATAATAGGCGTAGGATATATTGTGAAGTGAACAACCAACCTTCAAATGAAGGTTTACAAGACTATTTATAGGGAAATGAACTAGGGCAACACTACAAGTTCCCTTCCTTCCTTATTGGGCTTGAGCCAAGGCTTATGGGCTTTCTACATAAGTCTTGCCATAAATACAAACATAAAAGCCTAATTAAGCAACCTATTACATATTGATTACTAACACTTGAAATATAGTTTAAGAGTGATTCCAACACGAAGGTTTGCAACGTTGAAGAAAAACAAAAGTGGATATTCGATTAGTTGACTATGGCAGCGGAAGAGCAAAGATAAATACTTAGGATTTATGTTTTATTATGTTAATGTTTTATTGTTTATCTGTTAGTCGATTGTTTGTACGACTTTGTTACTAGTCGACTAAAGTTGACCGTTGGTACGGTTTTGTTACTAGTCGACTTAGACGACCGTTGGTACGGTACGTGTTACGAGTCGACTGAAGTTATGTTTTTATTATGTTAATGTTTTTTTGCTTGTCTAGTTTACTATTCCAGTCCGAGCTTTCACGATTTCGTCGCTCGGACTGCAGGGGAGTATTAGAGAATCAATAGGCCCAAGCCTGGTTTATGGGTTGAGGCCATCTAGGGTTTTACCATTATAAATAATGGTTAGTAATAAAGTTATACCTACGGGGTTTTAATGTTCTAACAATATAGTAGGTTTATGACTTATGAGGTATATCAAATTTTGTGGCTTATTTAAAATTAAAGGGAGGTTTGCTAATGCAAGAGGTGTTAAAACAAAAGACCCTTAGAGCACCATGTACGGAAAGATCCCATAACCCTATTTTTTAGTCCATTTCAATGCCACTTCAACATTTTTTCTTTTAACACTCACACATCAAAAATACCCCCTCTCATAACTCAAGCCAAAACACTCCTTTTGGGACCATGACACTCAATTAAAATACAAATTCAAAAAAAAACTTTGGTGTAAGCGAGTGAACTAACGTGGGTTTTGGCGCGGGGATGCGGTGTGGTAACTTGGCTTTGGCTCAATCCAAAACCATGCCACATGTGAATGGCGCTAGGGTAGCGTTATGATACATAGGGCTCTTATGCCATCATCGTATGACAATTACAGTTTTGATGTTTATGTACCTTTCTTTCATTATAACTCTAACTTTTATCAGTTAACTAAAAACCTAGGTATGACCTTAGGAGCTACTTATTTATGAGTGGCAAGTGATGGCTACTTATAAAATACTAAGTAAGTACTTGCGCATAGTGGCGAGGTTTTATAGTGGCATATAATTATTGTTGCGATATTTTGACTAAGTGAACCAACATTATCAACATTAGTTGAAACATTTATCTTTTTCTACGAGTATAATATATTTCTTAAATCTTTTTTCTACAAATGGTTGTGTTATATATATAGTTGAAGATGTTCTTTATATATAGTATGTAATTAAATGTGATTGAATGAGTTTTTAATAAAATCATGTATAGTTCCAGCAACATAAGACGAGCAATATAATACTATATTTTTTAATTGTGTATGGTCTAGTAACATAAGACAAGCAACATAAAGCAACTTTTATAGTAATATATTTAATGTTTTCAGACTTCCTTTTATAGGAAGTCACAAATGCTTTATAATGTAATACGGATAAAAAAAATCATTTAACGGGTAGTTAATATACTCATTTTTAAGTTTTTATTATAGATTTAAGGAAAACATTTTTCATTATACTAGACGAATATATGCGCAAATCGACAGTGTATAACGGCCAATAAATATAATTGTGAACTTGTGGTTGTGATGACCCTTGATGCAACATTTACAGGTTGTATGATAGCAGCAATTTGTCTGCCCCCCTTTTTTTTTATGTATATATTTGTGTTGAGTAAGTAAAAGTAAAAACAATTTAAGTGTATAATAAATGATGTTTGCCTTTTATGAGTAGTGGTAATTTAGTCTAACAACATTCTTTTTTTTTATGTATAAAAACAATTTAAGTATATAATAAATTATGTTTGCCTTTTATAAGTAATGTTAATTTAGTCTAACAACATTATTCATTTTTAAATTTTTGTAAGTTTTAAAGAAAATTATTCTTTTTTATATATAGTATAAATATAGCAGAGATGGTAAAAAACTATTCAGCTAAATCTCAACAAATCTTTAATCACTTACATGATAAATTAACAATAACGGCCGATAAATATAATTGTGAATGTGTGGTTGTGATGACCCTTGATGCAATATTTACGGGTGTATGATAGCAGCAATTTGTTTGACCATTTTATTTTCTTCTTTTTTTTTTTATTTTTTTTTGATGTATATATGTGTGTTGAGTAAGTAAAAGTAAAAACAATTTAAGTGTATAATAAATGATGTTTGCCTTTTATAAGTAGTGGCAATTTAGTCTAACAACATTCCTTCTTTTTTTATGTATAAAAACAATTTAAGTATATAATAAATTATGTTTGCCTTTTATAAGTAATGGTAATTTAGTCTAACAACATTATTCATTTTTAAATTTTTGTAAGTTTTAAAGAAAATTATTCTTTTTTATATATAGTATAAATATAGCAGAGATGGTAAAAACCTATTCAGCTAAATCTCAACAAATCTTTAATCACTTACATGATAAATTAACAATAATAAACTAAGGACATCTGCAATGGGCTTAGATAACACATGTTTAGTGGGAAAAAAAAAATGTAACATTTGTCAAATTCATCTTTGTGTCACTTTTATTATTACAAGAGTTACATGTGACTAATTCATTTGTAGAATCATACATTCAAAGATAATGACCACCAATTTATTTCATATTCTTTTAACTTTATTTTTATACATGTTTATGTGATGCAAATTATGCTTTAACATGCATTTATGTATTTTAAGATTTGGTTTTTGCTGATAATGAAAAGAAAAATATTGCGTTGTTTTATATAGAGGAACTTATGCACAGTCGAGGTAGCTCTTTGCGGAGACTTAAGGACGTGCCATATCTAAATGATATGTTCGTACCATATTTTGGTAACCAATTGATATACGGAGTTAGATTATGATCGAACAAAGTTGCAAAGAGAGTATTTGCAACTACATAGTCGTTTAACTTTGAAACGAAAGGGTGTTCATGACTCAATCATGGACTCCTTCAAGATAGGTAATGGATATGTTTTTTGTCTACTGATACCGTGGGACTTGAAATAATTTCTTATGCAAAACACTTGCGGCTGGCATCGAGCGGTATAGCTTTTTAGTAATGACTGGTGGGAGAACTGCACATTCACTATTCAAAATTCCCAACAACATTGATGAACACTCTACATGTTCCATTAATCCTCAAAGTGATCTTGGTGCGTTGGTGCACAAATACAAACTAATTATATGAGATGAAGCCCCAATGAATCGCAAGCACTGCTTCGAGGCATTAGACAAATCACTAAGGGACATTTTGCGTAACTCAAAGCATGACATGTTGGACACTTCGTTCAACAACATGACTGTGGTTTTTGGTTACAATTTTAGCAGGTCCTATCCGTCATTCCAATAGGATCTGGACAAGATATTGTGGGTGCCTCTTTAAAATGGTCTTACTTGTGGGACCATTGTAAAGTATTGTGGTTAATGACAAATATGCGTCTAACAAGGGGTTGTCGTACTGAACATGTCAATAAGATTGAAGACTTTGCTGAATGGATTTTGAAGCTTGGATATGGTAAGTTTAGAGAGGCAAACGATGGCGAGGTTAACATTGATATACCTAATGAATTTCTCATTATGGATTCAAATGACCCAATATGCTCAATCATAAACTTTACTTACCTGAATTTTGCTGAATAACCTTGATGACAACAAATGTTTCACTAAAAAAGCCATACTTTCCCTTACAAACAAGGTTGTCGACACTATAAACGATGAATGTTGTCGGGTATTCTAGGGGAATAAGTTACGTACTATATTTACGACAATGTTTGCAAGTCAAAAAAGGGCACAAGTATAAACGAAGACGTATTCTCTACATAGTTCATTAATGGTTTGAAATTCTCTGTGTACCTACCCACAAACTAAAATTGAAAATGGGTGTTCAGATCATGTTACGAAACATTGATCAATCCAATGGTTTATGCAACAAAACACGACTTCGTGTGGATTGATTGATGGAAAGTTGCATTGACGCCACTATAATTCACAAAATCCATTTTGGTAAACGACGCTTATCGCAAGATGAAAATACCACCTTCAGATAAACGTTTTCCGTTAAAAATTATGAGAAAGCAGTTCCCCGTGTCCGTCTCTTTCGCGATGACAATCAACAAAAGTTATGGAAAATCTCCCGGGCAAGTCGGTTTATATTTAGTTCGATCTGTTTTTACACATGGCCAGCTATATGTAGTCGTCTTTCGCGTTAGATACAAAAGGATGGAAGATGGTTATTCATGACAAAGATGGAAATCTTACTAATAACACCACCAACGTGGTCTACAAAGAAATGTTACACAATTTATGATCACATCTACGTGTACACGTATATCGCATTCGTAGAATATAGGATTGAAGATGTTTATTATTATTATTATTATTATTATTATTATTGTTATTATTATTATTTTATATTATTTTATTTTATTTTGGATAATTATGTTTCATATAACGTATGTTTGATTATTACCAATTGTATACTTTTATGTTTGTTCATCAAGATGTTGTTCTTTCTAACTTATAACTACATAATACGCAATGTCATTTACTACATTCATTCTTCGACGTTACTTAAAAATACCCGTGAATTTCACGGGTCTTTTTGCTAGTTTTTAATAAAATCATGTATAGTTCCAGCAACATAAGACGAGCAATATAATACTATATTTTTTAATTGTGTATGGTCTAGTAACATAAGACAAGCAACATAAAGCAACTCTTAATGGTCATACCACTTTATCTTCCACCTCAGTGTTATACCAACTTTTTCTCTACATTTACCTCCTCCCGCTCCCTCTCACTTTTCACCCTCATTGGTCACACCACCTCACATTTCAACCTAATTTTTTTTATTAAATACTAAAAACTTTTATTCATTAAACTAAAAACATTACATTAAAAATAAAAAAACATCATAAATATTGAAAACTGAAATTAAACATTACGAGAAAACGTTCGACCAGGTCGGCACAAAGATTTTGATGCACTTGTGATAATTTGATATATCTAATAACTTTATGCCTTTGTTCTTGGGATCGTATGAGGTCGTCCGGTTGATGTGCTTCAACCGGATGCCAATCGGGAGATATTTCCTCCCTTTGGTCTTTTATAATCATATTATGTTATGATGCATAAATACATCATATTCCTTATTTTTTTTTATCATGATACGATCGTGCGGATTAACGAATACAACCCATTTCTTCTTTAGAACACCAAATGACCGTTCCACGTCTTTCTTTGCCGCTTCTTGCATTCGCTTCTGTTCATCGACACCTGGTTCTCCTATTGTCTGAATCAATGTTGACTATTCCGGATATATCCCGCAAACAAGATAGTATCCCCTTGGGTAAATTACGTCGTTAGCCACAAACGGAATCTCTAGTGCTTTTCTGTCTTTGAGATCGTTGAACAAAGGGGATTGATGTATAATATTGATGTCGTTGTTCACCCCAGAAACACCAAAGAAAGCATGCCATATCCATAAGTCTTGTGACGCAACAACTTTCAGCAAAATGAATAGAGTCGAACCATGATCGCGTCTACAATATTGGCCTTTATATGCATTCGGATAACCAAACCACGAGCAATCTGTACAATCAATGCTTTCTAACATTCCTGGACACCCGTGCTTTTGTTCTTGAAACGCGTATAGCTATTCAAAATCGATGATAGTAGGTAATCGCAAATACTCTACTCCAAAAAATTCCATAACAGACGTACAAATTTTTTTCAAAAGAGAGACGAGAATTTTCATGGCCCATTTGCAAATATTCATCAAGGGTGTCAGGAACGGTGTCGTATTCTAGTTGACGAATTGTGGAGGTGCACTTCATCAACGAGGAAATTCCTTGTCTTCCGCTAAGTCAGTATTATCACGAAAGAATGCAAAATGATGACTTACTTCTTCAACTATCCATGTGAATAGCCTTCGACTCATGAACCTCTCCTCGAAAGTTTCTTCCGGAAACATCACATTCGCACTAAAATAGGCTTGGACTAAATGATCATGAGCACCCTAACGATATCGACTTGTGATGCTTCTCCTTGGTTTATTTGCTTGTCATCCATTTATAATAAACGACAACACTCTGCTAAAAAACCTCATGTCCCGACTAATAACTTCTTTTTCTTCCGATGAGTTTGTGAACATTATTGTTTCAGAATTTATATTCATACTAAGTTTTGTTTGAGTTGTGTGAGATTAAGTTTGAAGTTGTGTAAAGACTGATAAGCTAGAAGGGTATTTATTGGTAAAAATTGGTAAAGTTTAATATTTCTTTTTTAAAATAACTATCTGTATTTAAATGGGGGCCACATTTGCACACAAACCTATTCGGTGAGAGCCTCATTCGTCCTCTTGTTTATTGCGCCTCACGCATGAGAAGCCACCCCTTAATGGGGTGGCGCGTGACTGATGTTACTCATCGGCTCTCCCATTGGGAACAACTTAAGACAATTTTTTTTAATGTAAGCCAACCATTTCTGGTGGGAAATTAAATAAAAATTTAAAATTTAAAACCATTAAAATCAACACATTAAAATTAAAAGGGTATTTTTGAGATAACACATTACTTACTTATATATATTTTTAATTTTAAGAAAAGAAACATATTCTCTCTATTATATGTAGTTATTTTGATAAACCTCAACCTAAAACTTAAGATTAGACAAACATCTCGTATTTTTTGCTTGAATACACACTCTTTATTATTTTTTTGATATGTCAAAATTCCCACCGATTCTGTTGTAATATGTGTTTTCATAGTTTACTAAGAAATGAATTTCGATCTGTTTAGATCTAATTTTTGGTTTAACCACTTGTAAGTGAATATAATGCCAATTTGAAACACCTGGCACTTGTAATTTTTTTTCTAATAAATGACTGATATGTCATATGAAGAAACCCTATGCGCCGTATGGAGAGAAACCCATACGCCGTATCGGCTGCAGGACATATCTACACAATTTTGGCACTTTCTGTTTTGACCCATTTCCGCCACTCTAAACTGATCCATACTAAAACATAGTAACTTATAAAACATGTTTGCAAACTAAATATATTTATATAATGCGCTGAAGCATAAGTTTTACATATACACGGGCTTACTCCAAACGCCCCTTCAAAATACTAAACTTTACAAAATACGTAACAAAGACCGTTGGTGCAAATGATGGCTAACATCTTCTTTATATTTTATTGATGATAAATATATATTATGAGACACTTAAAATCGTTAACGATAGTTTAAAACTGGAAACACACAGAACACTAGACATGGCACGCAACGCTGGCGTGATGGCGTGCCACAACCAGCGCACCAAGTACTGTCCATGCGCGTTCGATTTTTCAAAATTGGCTTTCCTCTTACCCGACAAAGTTTTATCTTTCGATACAAGTTCGTACATGATATTTAAGATGTTATATAAACTCGTAACAAGATTCGAACTTAAAGAGATGACCAAAATACCTCCTCCCGTTAATAAAATGCCAACTCAAAAACCTTTTATAAAACCCCAACACAAAGCCATTAGCCAACTCTAAATGTTTTATCGAAACAAGGAGATTCATGTTTTCCCAAAACCGTCAAATGAAAACATACATATGGCTCTTATCTTTACGTATGTCTTAGCTAATCAAGTAACGGGTTTATTTCCTTATTGGTCAAACAAGTTAAGGTCACTTTGCGTAAATGCACTTTTCTCTTATGGGTTAATGTTTTACTAAACATGCAAGGCACTTAACTTAGTTGCATCTAGGTCATTAGTTAACATGACTAATTTTGGCTCAACAAAGATTATAACATTTGGATTTTGAATTTGAAATTTGAAATTTGAGTTTGAATTAAGAACCTCCTTAGCACTCTTTTCTTTCTTAACACTCAAAGTGATTTACACTCCTTCTTTATTCAAACCTTGTTCCCACTCAAAGAACACACACTCCTCTACCTATGCCTTGTCCCCACTCAATGAACATAGGCTCCTCTTCCATTTCTTGTCCCCACTCAATGAACGTAGGGTCCTCTTCCATGGCTCGTTACCCACTCCATGAACACACACTCCTTTACATATGCCTTGCCCCCACTTTATGAACACTTCCTTAATTTACTCATCTTTCTCCCCACTCCAAATGTTTTCCCTCTCATACACTCATATTCTGTTGAATCAAGCCACATTCATTCTACAACAACTAGAATTTGAATTTAAAATTGTGGAAACTTTAATTTGAATTTTGAATTGGGAGACAAGGCATTGTGCAATACTTGGGCACCACTAAAAGATAAACCCTTTTTCCATCATTCTCTTCCCCTCTCTAAAATGGACAAAAGCACTAAACACTCTACAACACTTTTCTAAACCTACTAAAACCTAACTTAACCATGGTTAATGAGTTGGTTTGGCCTAAAACTACTTGAGAATTTTAAATGAACTTGGGAAGGTCAAAAATAAAATGAAAATGGGGGTTCAACATGAGCCAACATCTAGTTATGGACAAGAGGTCACTCGGACTCTGGCACGCCAGGCTGACGCGTCAGCGCGCTAAAGCCTGAGTGTTTGGCTTGTCTATAAATAGTCTACCCTATTGTCATTTGGACTTCACCTCTTGCCAAACATTTCCCCCTCTATTTTCTTCTCTCTAATATCTCTATGTCTTTCAATTTTCTTGTGTCCAAACATCTTAGTATCATATTGAAAGAAAACTATTTCGCAAGAGAAGAACCACAAGAACCTAATACACTCTTGTGTGTTGTGTCTAGTCTTCTTCTACAATATTCTTTAGGTTGTGTAGTAACTAACACTTATAACTATCATTCATTTGTAAAGTCTTATCCGGTTGTGGATAAGCAATGGGTGTAAAAGTCTTGTACCTTGGTGGCCAAGCCTTGATCGGGTGAAGGTCAAGTTGGGGTTTATTGCTTTCTTGGTGGAAGTCTTTGTGGTCTTAGTGGTAGGAAGAATCACGAGGTCTTTGTGGGTAGTTCTGAGGGTGGAACTCCGTTAGGTTCTAGCTCTTTCTTAGTGAGTACCGATCTAAGTGCATATCGGTGGAGCGAAGGTTGTACGGTTTATCCACCACAAGGATAGTGTACTAGTAAATACTATAGTTGTCGCGGATTCTCAAATGGACGTACGGGTGATCTAAACCCCTCATCATGAACCAATTTATATCGTTGTGTTTGTCTCTCTTCCCTCAACTCTTTACATACATCTTATATTGGTTGTTTGCTCACACATATATATATATATATATATGCGAACTTGAGATTTAACTTACTTAAACCTAAAATAAGTTGAAAATAACGTATTCACCCTTTTTATGATTCTACAATGACTCTTTAAACTTGGTACATAAGTTGCCTTTTGACTTAGGGGCATTCCAAACTGATAAAAAATGATGGAAGTGTGAAGCTCGTTACCTAACCCACGAGCTACACCATTTAACCCATTATGCCTCATATCAACATATACGTGGTCGCATCTTGCATACCAACAAAAACATGAACTAACAATGGTAAGTCTATAAGACTTAGTGTGATAACAGTACATACATTACACATTCATTCATTCATTCATCATTTCACCTCCTTGCACGGATGCAATCTAGGTTTCATCATCATTTGCATTCATTCATCACTATCATTCATCAGTTCTTTCATTAATCATTAGTGCATTGAGCACGGTATCCACACAAGTGGTTTATGCCTATATGCCTTTCTCCACATGGGATGCTTGTGCATTTGAGCATGGTATCCACACAAGATATTTCATCGTTTTATTCATTCATTCGTTCATTCATTCATTCATCATTCATTTGTTCATTCATTTGTTCATTGATTCATCATTTCATACCTGGTAGTCACCTGGTGCCATCATTATCATTATGCATCATTCTCATTATTTAACATTGACATCATTCATTTTCGTTTCTATCATCATGCATCATTTTCATCATTTATCATTATTGAACATGTACATCCTACCTGTTACTTACCTTGAACATGAAAACACGCTATCACGCCACACACATGCTTTGAGCACCTAAACGCACGACATATGCATATACTTTTTAATAACACATAAACGACTAATGAAAATAACAGATACTATCCGCCTAAGACATAACGATGTTGCAAAATGAATCCAAGCTAGTTATCTCATATAACATAACAAGTCCCCACTACTTATATTATTAATTTCGTCAATAGTGGGACTTTTCTATTATTTTTCTATAATACTTGATGTAACCAACAACAAATTAGATAATTCCACTATTATGTCCTGTAAAAATTAGGTTGTTACAAAATTACATACAAAAACCTCTGTCAAGAGAGAGGCTTTTGTCTTTTGGAAAAGGCGAAAATATTAGTAAGCGAAATAAGAACCGAGGAGGAACAAAAAAGATGCACGATGAAGCCCAAAAGAAGACTTCAGTAATACATCTATATAGCACACTACAACAAAAAAAGTCAAAAGGAGAGGTTGAAATATCTCAAAAAGATCGGTTATGTACGTTATACGACATTTAATCTTTTTTAGTGGAACATAAAAGGATCGGGATACGGACAATTATTCGAAGTTCTTAGGTATTAATTGGTCTATTTATCATGTCGTTTAGATCCGCCGCATCCTCACATATAGAATGGCTCGTAACCAATATTTTTGAGGTATTCAAAGGATTAGTGTCTAAAGAAAAACATCTTTCACAATTGGTACTCATAGAAATGTCGATGGGTCACATATGTGCATACTAAACAGAACATGCATACTAAACAGAACAGGCAAGTTGATAATGAAAAAAAAGTTATGAAATGAAATGGAATTGATGAGGAAATGATAATATAATAATATTCTCATAAAAAGGTAAATGGTAATTATCCGGTGTGTATATATTTATCAGGGATAAATATATTTAAGTATAAAAGGCAAGACCATAAACCCTTTTAGGGTTGTATGGTCAGCCGAACACCATTAGGGGTGAGTTTGACATCTTGTCAAACTTGTATACTTAAGGGGTAATTACATAAAATTCTAGTTGTATTAAGAAGTTCTATGGTACCCTATATATTCCAAGACATCCTAACTAGGTTCATACTATTTCTCTAACCCTAAAATCTCCCTCTCTCATCTCCTAAATCGGTCGACCAAATACCCAAAGGTCAAAACCCTTAAGTCCAACACAACTCGACTTCGTACCATCCAATGTGCATAGGTTCTTAGCCCGAGTTCTACCTGTGCAGTATTGGTAGATACCTGACACAACAAATGTGGTGATTCTCCCCAAGAAACCCAATTCGATCGCCGAAGATTAAGAACCAAGAAGATAGAGATTTCATGCACCCTCTAAAGATCTAAGATCTTACGTTATTGTAGGATCAAGTAATTCTTCTATAAACACCCATTATACGTGTTTAGGTTTTGGTTTAGGTTATATCCCTCATTAAGAGATTTGTAATCAAGGGTTTGTTTTGCAAGAGCATTATATGTTTATTTCCGCTGTGCATGTTTGATATGTCATGCGGGTGACCACAAATACCCTACAGATATCTCGACCTCTTTTTTGGCGTTTTGAAACATTGGTAAGGTATTTTATATATAACATTTACTAAACTAAACGTAATATAAATGGATAGTAAATTGCTTTGATAAATGCCAAAAACACCCCATCAACATTACACAAACTATAAAGTGACCCTTAAAGTCTTAAACATATAAAGTTTTTATTATTTAATATACTTTTAACTTGTTTAATATGACATTTTAACCCATAAAACCACTAGACTTTATATTTTTACTCCTTGTTTTATATTTTATCACCCTTTTAAGTTTACCGATATATTAAAATTAACCCTAAACCAAAACTCAATATTTTCAACATCCATAAACACATTAAGCTTTATATTTTTACTTATTGTTTTACTATTGCCTTATGTTTCCACATTTCTTTAAGATTAAAAGTATAAAAAGTCAACCTTTAAATTAATTAAACTTTATGTTTTCACTCCTTTACATCATCTTTTTTTTTTTCTTTTTCTTCTGTTTAAAAAAAAAAAAATTAAACACCTTCAACTTGATAAAACTATTTTCTGTACATACAAAATAATGTTTTTACCCTCGCTTTAGCGCGCAGGTATAACTATCGTGTTTATATCATTTCAAATTTCTAACTGCATTGATTGTTTTTGTGAAATATTAATGATATTAAATTATAAACCACCCATATTATCTATACTACTTTATAATGCATTTAAGCCTTCTAAAATTAGAAGGCTTAAAAATTCAGACTTTTTTACTTGCTTATTATGGAAAGAGTTTTTCTAACCAAAAATTAAGATAAGGAGCTCCAATCATGAGATGACATGTGTCACTTCTTAACAAACTCCAAGCCTAACTCCTAACAAACTCCAAACCTAACTCCTAACCACTAAAAATTAAGATAAAGAGTTCCAATTATAAAATGACATGTGTCATTTCTCAACTAAAAATTCATCTTTATTTTTAAATTAAAATATATTTTTATCTACTTATTTTTTTTATAATCTAATTTCACCATATTTTCTAAAATTTTATGCTCTTTAATTCAACATCCATTTTGATATATTTTTATGAGTTTTTAGTTATTATATTTTTAATGGGTTTATTTTATTTTAATTCAAATTTTTATAACTTTAACCTTTATTTCATTTATTTCAATCAATATAATCTTGATTCGTCAAAATCATATACTTTTGGGGTAGTGTTTGACGCGTAAGAGATTGCGAAGGTATTTCTATATGTGGGAATAATGATGTCGCGGGAAAGCTACGGGAAAGTTACGGGTAACCCAAACAAACACTTACAACTAACACATATACATTCGAAGTGTTGTGGAACGAATTCACTAAACGGGTAAGCAAACACATATAACTATAATCATCGCCACCGCTGTGCGCGCTGTGCGCGGGTACCCGGCTAGTATACAACAAAAGACTCATCGTGACATTAAAAAATCTATGTAGGATGGTTGCTTGGTATTAAAGACCACATGTCTAAGTTTATTTATTGATCTTTTAATCAACCATGAATTATAATCTGCTAGCAGCAGCGGATATCCTGTAATCAAACTTTTTTTAAACAATATTATTTATTATTATATTTTTCGTGATAACAATTTTACGCATGGAAAAAATTTTAGAGTAACTTTATCGCACACTATATCATATAAATATGGTAGAGTACCCGTTTATCGCGATACAATGGCTATACGAAACCGTTGTTAGTAGTATTACGAAATTATGACGATTGACGGTGAAAGTTACTTGCTAGTCAATAAATGTTGTGTAATATTAGTCATAATCTATACTACTTATAATGGAGGGATAACCCTCTCTCCTATTTATGAGTTTAAGATTTCCTAAATTAGATTTTAAGCACATACAAGTAACTAAACATAATATACAAGTATGTAAAGCACAAATCAAACTCAACAATAAATACTTCTTACATACAACTAATACATAATTTAAAACACCCCATCACCAATTGTTACAACTACCTAAGCACAAGGTACAAATACAATCTAAAACTTCCCTCTACTCCATGTTAATGTACCAAGATATTAATGCAATACATATAATTAACACAAGATATGAAGCTACATGTACAATCATCATAAACATAAATTTTTTACACTAAATAAATCATAAACACAATTATGTACAAATTCTTGAGACTCCTTTTATTCTCTAGCCTCCTTTTATCCAACTCTTACTATAGTCAACAATATATCTTCATTGTTTCCAACAGATTCGAACAAACACTTCCAACAGATTAAAATGGTTCGTTCTCTTCTCTATCAAAACATTCGACGAACGCATAAAGAAGAGGCGTGCACCCGATTGGAAGTGTTGAATCTGTTTGGTTCAAATCGGTTTGGAAGAAACAAACCGGTTGGACGCATAAACACTTCCAACAGTTAGCACTTCCTTAAATGTTTTTCTTCTTTTCCTTCTTTTTGGTTCGTTCAAATCGGTTAGAAGAAACAAAAGAGGAGTGGCTAAGTTTGTGTTGATAGTTTGATAGAGAAGAGAAGAAATTAAAATGGTGGTTGAGTTTTGAAATGAAAGGGACAAAGAAGAGGCGTGCAAAATTTGTGTAGGTTTAGGGTAAGACAAAGTGTTTTATATCAAGGGTAATAAGTTATTGGTGTGTGATCCCAGTGAGATTCAAGAAACTGGGCCAAAAAAAAGAAGCAAATGTAGCATTATAGTCATGCTTATTCATAAACCAAAAGTAGCCACAACCAATGATTAAAAGAGTATAATGAAAAGTATTGTCATTAGTTAAAGAGTTGAAAGATGTCACATAAATTTTTAGCACCCGTAAATTTATTGTCACTAAAAACATAACAAACTAGAAAATATGGTTCGCTGAAAAATTATATTTCAGGGTACCCACCGCCGCAACGCGCGGGTACCCTGCTAGTATTATATAAAGCGTAAACATAGTATAGTATATCCATTAGTTCATGCAAATATATGATTAGTAAATCTGTATATGATATTGCTTAATAAAATATAATTACGGTATTAAAAGCTACACATTTTTCATACCTTATAAGCACCTGAATTTTTTTGTAATTTGACATATTCGATTCTTTTCAATCGTTTTAAGTGCATGGGTTATGATGACCATATTAGTAGCTTTTTTGGTTTGTACCTTATAGCATATTAATTGTATTTTTGAATGAGAGATTATTTTAAAGCTAACATTAATTATAGGTGTTGTACATTTAGCTTTATTATTTGTATTTCTTAAATTGTTATTTTTGTATTTAAATGGTTTATACAATATGCTTTATTAATTGTAGCGTTTAATTTAAGTTTAAAAGATGTTTTAGTGACATTTAATGGAGAAAAAAGGTTCATCTATTATCTTACTATTTAATAAAGCATGAAGGCCTATAAATAGCAATACTTAAAATTTAGCATTACTTAAATTTTTTTTTCGAACATTCAGTCGGGATACGACATCTAGGAAACCTCACCGTATAATGGTGAAGCCTTGCACGTACCCTAGACAACGAGATGTTGACCAAGGGCCGTTACAAGTATTCGGAGGGAAAAACTCCAAGGCTTGCCATCCATGAGGATCCAACTCAAGACTTTGGGTAAAACCGGGAGTACCTCTGACCAGCTGGGTTGGCCATCATTGACAACATTACTTAAAATAGTAATACTAATTAAAACACATTTTCTAACATTAATTTATTTACTACATAAATTACAAGTTTTAAAGCTTAATGTACAAAATACAAAGCACTATTAATGTGGCCAAAATATTTAATGTAGTCAATTAATTACCTGGTGAATAAATACAATTAATACAATTATTAAAACACCTCTTACATAAGAAATCTAAATTATCAAGCATTTTTACAATCAACTTAAACACAATTCATGCATTAAATGTCACTAATACAAATAATAAAGCACATTATACAAATATATTCAACACCGGACGGGCAATGGGACAAATGGGCTCGAGCCCGAATGGGCACTGGCCAAACGGGCACGGGCAGTGCCCGTGCCAACGGGCATGCGCTAAACGAATTGAAATTCTTGTTATCCATAAATTTATTGTAAAAAAAAACATAATAAACAAAAATACATGATTTATCGGAAAATTTTATTTCAAAATACCCGCTATCGCAACGCACGGATACCTTGCTAGTACGTAGTTAAGATTAACACTGTGTACAACAAAAATATTTTAGAAAAATGTCTAGGACCACATGAGGTATATGGTAATTCTAGTATATCAATGTCTAGTACCCCGTGTATTACTTGAAAGTTAGATTCTAAATACTGTCTTTAATAACTTATGATCAAGGAAATGTGTTTCCAGTGTAGATGTTATCATATAAGATACCTCAAATATTTATATACTATCTGTTTGAGTTATGCAAATTGATACATTGACGAGCATGCCCAATTGGATTCATTAAAATTCAAACCTATTTACAACATGACAATAGAATCTACAAAAAACATTCTTGTTACAAAAATTCGCCATAGTATATCACCTCTTAAATACATATAGAAGTATTTGTGTGTGTTTGTATCCCTTTATTAATGATCATACTGAGTGCCTAAGTTCAAGTTCCGCGGGTATATTTGCTCAACAAAGTCCCAGTAGTATTTCTAAGATGTGCGATATCCACTCCAACTAGAAGTTGCAAAGATGAGTTAGTTATACGGGTTGTGCAATTGGTTTGAATGAATTGGTTCAGGTCACATGTGCGAGATTCGCTTCAAGTTTAATTTTCTGTTCATATCCAATCTATAGCTAATCCATAGATCAAATCTACTACCCTTACGGCTATGTTTAGCAAAACCACTTTTTTATAAACTAAATTTTGAGGTTTTTCAACATATTAAGCAGGTTTCAACTCATTCGGCCACTTTTACCATCAGGATGCAAGTAATAGAACTTTTACATGTTTAAGATATATAGCATAACTCAAATGAACCCTTTATGATCATATCAAAGCTTTCATATTCTTGATTTACTCACTTTCTCATCTTACAATAAATTTAATAAAGAAGGTAGTACATGACAGAGAAATGAAGAGAGGCACTTGAATGAGTTCATAATAGCAAAGCCAGAGAGGGATTGAATTCCTGAGAAGGTCCTTTTTGGTGGAGTTTGGTTGGCACTTAAAAATGGATCCCTTAATGAGTGCTTAAATGCATTTGAATCTTCAATTCAATGTGGGGAGGTTGAGAGATTAATTTAAGTTTCATGAATGAAGTCACATATGAATTCATGGCATTTCACCCTCCTTAATTCTTTGTATAAGAATGGTTCTTTCTACCTTGTCCTACCAATTTCTACCCTTGACCATTTTAATTCCATAGACAGACTTGAAAAACCATATATAAAATAGATGAAAATTTTAAGTGTCTGCTTATTGATACATTCTTAGTGTTCATATATTTTGCTCATGAGTGTCGGGTTTCGAATCACTAAACCTTATATCTAGACTATATTGTTATATCAAGACAAAGACTGTATTTTTTAAGCGTTTATCTTTTAGCAAGATTAATATGTTTGTTTCACTTTATAGCAAACAACTTGTTACGAAATTGTTTGATGCAACAAATGCTAAACATGCATGCAGCAAACATAAGTTTGAAACATTAAAACAAACGGTATTCACTATGAGATCAAGATAGAGATATATATGGTGCGTTGAATTAGAAGGAAACACAATTGTTTTTTACAAAATGTTTTGTACAAAGTATGAAAAGTAAAGATTGCTGCCTTCAAATCAAATGTTTTCTATCAAAATTTTTTATGCAATATAAAATTTGCATTTCCTATTTTAACCAAGAAAACTACAAAACACTTTTTTTTCTTTGTTGCTTTTTGTTTTTCTCCTTTTTTGAGAATAGGAAAGAATATCATATGAATATCATATGAACGCGTTTTCTATGTTTTGTGAAAAATTAACCCCCTTATCTGAAAATAGAAAATTAAGAAGTTTTTTTCTCCATCTAAACGCACTAATATATGTCTTAAGAAACATACTTTTCTTTCATATAAATGTCTTTATTTTCTTCCAAATATGTATGCCAAGATGTCTATCTACCTAAATAATGTGGCGATAATTTCCTTTGAATATTTTCATCTTTAATCGTATTTATGTTGTTTGGGTGTACAACATACATGGTCAATTATGGAGTTCTTTAATTTCTCTAATCAAAGTTCTTTAGCTGCAATGAATTTTCCAAATGGTTAGGAGTTAAACCTCTGATTAATTGAGAGAAGAAAATGTTACACATTTGAATATTTTGATTTTTCTTTTGAACGATAACTTTTATACTCTTATACCATCTATCTGAATTCTCACACATAATACCTCACATAAATTGTTTCCAACAAAATTTGAACCCACAACATATAGGTTGATGGTCCACTCACATACCACTAGACCAAAAGCCTTGGGTATCATTTGAATAGTTGATGCATTAGGTCAAAAAAGTGGACTCCATAAGGACGATATGTGTGTTTAGTAGCACATAATAACTTTGAAAAATATGTGTCGTTATATGTAGTTTCTCGTCTATTTATTTTCATCTCACAGTAAAGTGTGAGGTCTTGCATTCATTTTATTTTCTATATTCTTGTTAATAAATTTAAGCCGATTTTTAAACATGTGGTGGGTAAAACTTATAAAAAGTAATCGCGTGAGTCATTCGTATATGTATTATTTTTATGTCACAGTAACTCGTGTTTTTCTTTTTATATTTATAATTTCTTGCAAATATGTAACAAATCGCATTTTTCAGGTCATTATTTAATCAATTATATTTACTTATTATTTTAATTTCGCGAAAATTAACTTTTACGAGTAATCGGGTAGGTTCACTCGCGTACGTTGTTACACGTACATTTAATTTAAACCGACACTAGACTATGCGCAGTCTACATTATTTATGTATTTTGGTTTCCTTACATTCATATTTTATATGTCTTATTTTTACCTTTTTAATTTTTACGTAAACTTTTCACATTTTACGTTTCATATTTTAAAGCTGTATATTTTCAATTATCGGAATCAAACTACACATGATACCCATTTTACCCTCACTATAATCATCCCTAGCTAACTAAGTGACACTTAGCTACATTAAATAGCCAACACCTCATACTTACATCTTTTACATATCACATACACTTGTTAAACTTAGATACACTTATCCTAATATCCTAACACATATATAAAACTCACAACACAATTTCATCATTCATTTTTCACACACAAAAGTATCTAAACACTCTCAATTCTCTATTTATATGGATGTGCAACATCAAGATCACCACAAGAACACCACATGAAATCATAGAAACTTGAAACAAAAATTATCTCTATAAACCCCTAAGTATCTATCACTTTCACCAACAAGAAACAACCAATGAACCCTTATCAAGAACTTATTTCACCTCAACCCTCACATCAAACTCATCATTTCATACAAGTTTTTAAAGGTTTGAAAGGGTTGGTAAAAAGATTTGGAAGCCTTTGGTGTTGATGTTCTTTGTTCTTGTCTTTTTCAAACCAAAACTTAGTAAGGAAACCAATTATTTTTCGTTTTCACTCCTGATATTTATGTATTTCATAACTAATATATTTTATTATGACATGGTTATACATTTCACATGGCTAAAAGTACTTGAAAAACATATTTTGGACTTGATTTGTTGAGACAGTTTTGAACAAGGACTAAAACGTAATTACTGATAAAAATCCGTAGGTCTAGAGACTTGGAGAAAAAAATATAGGGTTATAGATCTATGTCTTAGCTTCGGTTCACCAGGTGACTCGTTCCGTAACTCCATCCGATGATTTAATTCGAAAATAAACGGTAAAACCATGACAGATTTGGTAACCAGATTTTAATATCGAAAAACTCTTAAAATTTGTAAAGAACCTTCTGTTGGTGTTCAAATATGATATTTAGTGGACCTTTTAACTTAAATGTAGCCGATTAAACGGAATCAAACGGAGTTTTAGTTTGTAAAGTAAAGCCGGTTTCGTAGGACTGAAATGTACAGCCAAAAATCAGTTTTGATACACAAGGGTAGTTTGGTAATTTAACATTAATTTCATAATTTTCAAGACAGTGATACCCACAAATTTGATAAAAAAACTCAAATACCTTTTTGGAGACGTAAAAATCAAGTTGTAACTCTTTACGGTTTAATAGAAACGGACTTTACAAAATCGGGTAACTATTTTTAAACTAAACCGCACTTAACAAAGGGTTTACTAAACTTACCAAACTTGTCATAAAAATTGTCCCAATTGTTTTATAAAACTTATAAATGCTATGTACAATGGTATAATCAATGTAAAGCCTTATAAAACTCACTTGCATATTTACGTTATCATTTATGAAACCTAAGACGCAACATATTATTTTTAGGTTGCTCCTAAAATAACTTTCGGCTTCTAGTTGCATTGGCTCGTTGTATTTATCTCGTTGTTTTACGGTGAGTTCATGGCCCCCACTTTTACTTGTTTTGAACTACTTTTGGGGTGAGAATGCATGCTCATTTTACTTAAATATTCACGTATTGCCTAAGTTATCATTATTGTCATTACAAATCTTTACAATCTTGAACTAACGGACTTGGTATAATCTTGAACTAAAGGACTTGGTATAATCTTGATCTACCTGACCGAATGTACTTGTCACATGACCGAATGAACTGGTCACATAACCGAATGAACTGGTAACATGACCGTATGAATTGGTCACATAACTGAATGAACTGGTAACATGACCGAATGAACTGGGCACATAACTAAATGTACTAGAAAAACAAACAATAAATTTGTGGTTCACACTTAATATTTACATTTATCACCATGAATTTATATGTGAACTTAAGATGTTACAAGTCTTGTATGAGCGACACTTGTAACATGATTATGTTGACATATAATTGTCATGAGGACTTACTTAAAAAGGTTTTCATCTTCTTTATATTAAACCTATGAGCTCACCAACCTTTGTGTTGACAGTTTTAGCATGTCTTTTCTCAGGTCTATAAGAGATAACTTTGGCTTGGAGAATTTGAGTCATATGACATGTTTTGAAGACTTGATGCATCATACTTTACCATTCAATGATATTTTAAAAATGTTTATGTACTTAACACTTCAGGATCTCTTGTTGTAAATCTGATTTTATTTATTGAATAGTAACTTTTTAAAACATCTCATTTAGAGGGCGTTTTCTATGAGTTGAACTTTGTACTATGAAATAACACCTCCGGTGACATTATCTTCCGCTGCGATATTTTGAGGGTGTTATAAAATATATTAGTTTAATATATACTAATAATAATATTTATAAATAACAACAACATATTGTTGTATTTTTCTCATAAAATATAAAGTATATGAGGTATTTATTAAATTTATAAAGCTATTGAAAAACACGAAAACTGATAAGTATACTTTATTACAAATGTAACGACTAAAGTTTTATTTATTATCCTCTCATTTTTTAAGGGTTTTTTTCACACAAAATTGACACATAAATAGTTTTAGCACACTTTATAATTAGACGAAACTTAATAATTTGACAAATTTGAGCTTCAATTTTGACTTTTATTGGTCAATCACATTGCTCTATTTTGCCATGTGTATATACTTTTACTTATTATTATTTTAATTTTAAGTAAACTTACTTTTACGTGTAACCAATTAAGTTCATTCGCGTACGCTTAACTCGTAACCACCCTAGATTATGTTCAGTCTACGTGTTTTATATATTTTATTTTCCTTATGTTCATATAGTATATTTCATATTTTACTTTTACCATTTTTGCGTAAACCTTGTACCTTTTACGTTTTAGGTGTTTACGGGTTACGTTTTTAGTTTTAACGACGTTTAAGCACTCCGTTAAACTCATCACTCATCTAATATACTAAAATGGGTTATGTTGATAAATTTTAACATTTTTATAAATTTTAGATTTAGCTATTACCCGGTTTTACGTTTTGCGTTTTAAAAACTTTACGTTTGCAATTATCAAGATCAAACTACACACTATAGCTTATAAAATACCAGTGTTGCAAAAAAAGGTCTACAAGGCCGATTGATCACCGATTAAGTGCTACTGGGCCACCGTCCTTGCTGATTTTTTTAAATTGTTCAAACAAATCGGTCAACAATGGTTAACGATGGTCAAACTTGCCGAAACTTATAAATCTTGCTGGAAATACCCTAAACTCGTCGTAAATTAGTTTTAATCACTTATAGTCACTATTCGTATCTATTACAAGATGTTTTTTTTAAAGAAAATCGTGCAGGGAATACAAAAACTCATCAGAATACCCAAAGCTTGCCAAAAATGCCAATACTATTTATCACCGATTCGCTATTATTGCAACCCTGAACAAATGTAATCACTTATAGTCGCTGTTTATATCTATTACAAGATGTTTTTAAGGAAAATCTTTCTTGAAATACCCGAAACTCGCCGGAAATACCCAAAACTTGCCATAAATGCCAATCCGATTAATCACCGATTAATCCCGCCTAGACCTATTACAAGCTACAGGAGGGTCGACCGCCTCACTACCGATTCGCGATTTTTGCAACCTTGTAAAATACCACAAATAAAACAAATACACCACTAATCCCTCCCTCATGTGTGGCGTTCCATAATAGAAGTATCACAACACTTGTCTTGTGAAAACTTATAATATGAACACCCATGTTTTGAAAGGCTCAAGGCGAACTAAGGCGTAAAGGGGGCCAAAGAGCCTCGAGACGAGGCGCATATCAAGGCGCGGGATTCTTGAATACGAGGCGCACTAAATACATTAATTTTTTTATAACATATGTGATCATTAGCTTAAATAACACAAATTAGCAGTTATAAATATTAAAATATTAAAATGGATCAGTTGTCACTTCTCAAACGGATCAACTCTTTGGCTCGATGACCTATATAGAGATTAAAATTCATATCAAACTAAATATGCTTGTATCCTACATTTGCAAACTTACATATAACAAAGCTTACAATTTAACCCAAAATATCAAGCAAGCAACGTATTAATATTCGAGGCATAATGCCACATTTTTATGATAATATGTCATAAAGAAAATACTTAATGAAAAAAAGTAACTTGTTAAAAAGAATAACAATCAATAAAATAAAGGTAAAATCAATTCAATATTACAAATCATACAAATACTCACCCTGTGACGTGATGCTTGAAGATAAAATAAACTTATGACGTTATTTAAAAATCAATAAAATAAAACAATCAATAAAAAGCAGTTCAAGATATAAACTTATGACATGAGAGATATTACATAAGTTACCCACTTGATTGTGTGTTTTAGTTATTTTCCAATTAAGTTTATTAGATATAACTTAAAAGGCCCATGTATATAACTTATAAGGCTCATGTGTCTTATCTTATAATTTAAGAAAAAAAACCCCAAACCCCGTTACATCTCCTAGGGGCAAAAAGCCTCAAGGCGTTGCGCTTATTGTGGAATTCATGCATGTCGTGAGCCTCGATCTAAAGGCCGAAAGGCTGGATCCTTGAGCGCTTTAGCGCCTAGGCGCGCTTTTTAAAACATTGATGAACACTTGTCTCACCCTTTTTGCATGTAAGACTTATCTAAAACTAACCACTCTTACTCACTTGTCATTTGATATCTAAAAAAAAAAAAATCATCTCACCTTTCTCTCTTGCTATTGCCGTAATAACCAACACACAAACATACATACATCTTTTGATTTTCTAGTTAAGATTGGTGCTCTAGTTAAAGATCTTGGTTGCTGATTTTTATCATAAACAAAACTTTAACTTCATCAAATTTAGGGTTTCTTGGAAAGATTATAAGAGTTTTTACTAGTGTTCTTGGGTTGTCAAAATAAAGGTTTATAAGGTTGGTTAAAATATTTGGTTGATTGTTGGTGATTTACAAGGGTTGATTATTCTGGTGTAATTGTGGTTTACATCATTTCCATGTAAGGATATTGTTTTTTTTATTCCTATTCAATTTCTTTGTAATAGCTACTGAGATCTATGTAAATTTATATTGCAATTATCATTTTGTAACATCTATACATTGTACATAATATTTGAACCATGAAAAGTAGCTTAAACAAGCCCTAAGTTATAATTATAGAAGTTGAATTTTGATCAGCCCCAAAGATAGATTTAACTAGAACAATTCAGTAGACATTAGACCTTAGATAAAAATGTAGGGTTGTAGGTCTATGTCTTAGCTTCATTTTTCTGGGTGGCTCATTCTGTAACTCATCCCGATGATTAAACTAGAAAATAAACACTAAACTATGTCAAAAATTGCGCACCGAACTTTATTAGCTAAAATATCATAAAACTTGTTAAGAACCGACTGTTGGGTAATAGATGAAAGTTGTAGTAGACTCTTTAGCTTGAACGTGGCCATGAAAACCGGATCAAACGAAGTTGTAGAACTTAAGATATCGCAATTTTGGCGGGACTATTTCGTGGAGCCAAAAATTAGTTTTGATACTTAAGGGTATATTAGTAATTTTACATATGTTATGATATTTTTAAGACCATGAGACCTGTAAATTTGATAAGTACACTCAAATACCTTTTCGAGAACAGAAAAACAAAATTTTAACTCTTTACAGTTTAGAATTAGTGAATTTTCAAAGTCTGGATAACTAAATAAATAAAAACTCAAACTTGATAATTAGTGTTATTTGACATCTTTTACATAAAAACCGAAGTGGTAGGACCCACTAACGGAAAAATAGACATGTTTTCCTTTCTATAGATTAATAGAATTAGACATAACTATTTACGGAATAGATGTACTATTAAAAATGACATAAAATCCGAACTTTGGATAACTTACAAGTTGGGGCTTGTAGCTATTTTTTAAAATTGTTAAAAACTAAATTCTAAAGTTTAATAAACTCATAAATATGTGTACAATGTCTAAAGTATATAGTTTTTTTTTTATAAAACTCCTTACGTACGTTTTCGTTATAAACCTAAGACACACCCCTTCCTATTTTTGGTCTTCATTAAAGCTCACAGCTTCCCGTTTCATTGTACTTCATTTTTTACTATTTCTTATCGTTACGGTGAGTTCATAGCCCTATTTTTCACTTAACTGTTTTATAAACTCTTTGGGGGAGATACATGCTACTTTTTATTGTGGAAAAATATTTAAAACTGTATGCTTATCTGAAAGTATTATTGCCTAAGTACCCCTTTTGCCAGAAAGTCCCTATATCATTAACCGTTAATTACTGTGTGTAAGCGCGAATATTGTGAATATGCCTATTGGCATTGACGAATTCCGTTTGTGTTGTTTAGATAGTTCAACCAAACGCACTATATTTGAGTTAAATAGGTAAGTGTCAAATTACCTACCAAGGCAATAGTTACTATTATCATTAAATTGATACATCAGTTAATGTTTTGCGTGTCATGAGCTTAGAGCAATAATATCTATTTACCGATTATTGTATTCATTGCAATTATCAACATAACTCTGAAATATTATTATCCATTACTTTAAATATTAAACTTATGAATTTCACTCAATCATTGTGTTGATGTTTTAGCATGTTTTAGGTATTAGCTGGCATGAAGTCGCACATATGTGACAACTGGCAATTTAGGGAGTCTATTTTAGGTAACCGCATTACGTTAAATTAAACTGAGATTTGCCTTTAACACTATTTTATAAACCGTGACTTGATTTTATATCGTCGATTGGTTTTTACGGTTGATTTCATTATTAAATGAGTTATCGTATGCGTTTTAACTCTATTTGGTAGGCACTATTCGATTCGGCACTAGAAAAGCCTAAAACAAGAATTATTGTAACTTTTAGACCGTAACTCGAAAATTGACAAATAAATAGTCAAAACTCGTGGAAAAACGTGAGTAACGATGTGGGAAGTTTAAATGTAGTGGACACTCGGGGACAATTTATGAGCTCGGAATGGGTAAACGAGATAGATACAAAATTTTCAACCCGAACCCCTCTTTTTCCTTATGGCCCCCCCCTCCATTTTTATTTATTTTCAAGTCCCTAGCTCAAGGATATAAATATCCCACCAACCCTCATTTGAGACTTCCATTTCTCTCTCTAGAAAACACACACAATACACTTTCTCTCTCTACATCTCTCTAAAAACCCTAATTCACCACCACCACCACTTGGCCGCCATTTTTTCCGACCACCACCGCCGGATTCCGGCGAGTGTCATCACACCTCCACCACCAAAAGATAGATCTCTTTCTCCTCTTTCCAACCATATATCATACACTCAATTCAAGAATTAAGATTCGTACTTTTAGGGTTTCTAAATATTTCAAAGGGCTTTTGCAATTGGTGATTAGAGAAGGTATTTAGAACATGTTTTGAGCTTGTTTAAGCAATATAAACCCACGAATTGGGAATTAGGGTTTCGACCTAATTTCTAATTTTGGGGCTTTTGGGTGGAACATGAAATTAAAGCTAATTAGTGTTTAATGGAATAAGTGATTAGTGTTTGGTACATGTGTGGTGCATTAATTTGATGGGTTTTGCATTTTAGGGTTTAGTTGCATGTTCTTGATTAAGAATAGTTGATGGGTTTTGTGTTTAGATAGTGTTTGAAGATTGAATGATTGGATTTGAGTGTTGTAGTATTGATTTGGTTGTGTTTGGATGGATTTGGAATAGGGATCGAGCCAATTGGCTCGTACGCTGCTCATGAAGAACAAGTAGACCCACTTGGGTCTTGGGTCCAGTCTGGTCGATTTGTAGCTTATTGATTGGTTTAGTTGAGGTTTGATGAGACGCGAGCCGAAAAGCTTTAGAGGGTTGTTTGGTTCACGCGGGTCTTGACCGGCGACCGTGTCATGACCATTAGGGTCATAACATTGGTTTCGAGTATAATTGGTTGATTGATTGGTTGGCGAGATTGTTTTGAGTTAGTTTGGGATTGAATTGCGACGTTATGACTTTTAATTATGGACTTGATATATATATTGTTGACTTTGAGCTACGTTACGCTACATTGACTTTTTAGTCAATAGTTGACTGGCAAAGCCGTAACATGGACTTTAGTGTAATTTGGACAATTGTTTGATTAAAAGCCGAAGTTATGACCTCGGCTGTGGACTTAAAACGAATAACGTTATGAGATTTATAATGGGATTTGACGAAATATATATTATATATGAAAATGATAATAAAACTATAAAATATAAATAATAATGGGCTTTTGTACCAAAAATATCAATAACAAGATTTATCTTGTTATTTACTAGTTTTAAATGGAAACTAACGACTAAATTGGAAAGGTTTTATAATAAATGAATAATTAACGTTTCGAGTACACGTTTAACAATAAATGTCAATTGTGACATTTAATGTTGATAAGTAATTATTTATTTGCGCTATGTGTGCATGGGGTACGGATAACCTAACGTTAATATTGTTGATCCGACGGGTAGCGGACTTATTAGGTTGACGAATCTAATAAGAGCCGCTAGGTGCTGGGTAACCTTATTAATGGGTGAATTATCCTTATGACTCTTTAAGGATACGATTGATTTATGGGATAATAAGCGACACGGGTAAATAAATGAGTTTATCGAGTTGACGAATTCGATAATGTCTACTATTTATTCCAAAACTTATTGAACTATGGAGCTTATCGTTTAGAGGTCTCATTGTGTCGCATTGAGTTATATATTGGTTGTTTGAGAGCATTCATGGCATCATATTGAGTCGATACACCCACATGAGGATACCAAACACTAGGATTAATGGTGAAACGAGACGCTTTTGGAAATAAAGAAATGGAATATATTGGGATAGATAACGTTGATTTTGAGAATATGTATATTAAGTTGGTCTACATTAATAGGTTTTGTCGAAGTCGATAGTTGCTGCTTGTGATTTCAGTATCTTCGCTAGTGATATTTGTGCTGATCAAGTGCGTTGATTGCTTGAGGTGAGTTCTCATAGCCCCACTTTTATATACTCGTTAAATCACGTTTTGAACTATTTGGGGTGAGAATCATGCTACTGTTTTTGGACCGTTAAAACTATTTGGATTTGCTTATATGCCGACTGAGTAGATAGATGTGCGATAGTTGTTGCCTTAGTATAGGTTTTACCGTGCCTAACTAAGAATAGACTCTATCACGACTCTAGCCCGGGTTGGCAACTGTTCAAGAGGTTGCTACGACGTTGCGGACTAGAGTCAGGGCCCGAAAGTGAATGATTATGTGATTGGAGATCCGGTAGGATCGTGTGTGAAACGATATTTGCCTATCTAGGTCATGCATAGCAAATCAACTCTTACAGGTCCACTATGATTTTGTTGAACTTATACCTATGAACTCACCGCAAGAAGTGACCTTTTAGCATGATGTATTTGAGAGATATTTGGATTACTTGACGTGTGAAGCTTGGTACAGGCGTGGTTCAAGGATCATTTTCTGACACTGATAAATAATGGGGACCTATTTTGTTAAACTATGTTTTGGGCCTAAATTTATATCTTCGGATTAAATGTTTGAATATTTGATTTGGGATTAGTTTTAAATGGTTAAATGGTTATCTTTTATTTTACTTGTGTGCGATACCAATCCAAAAAGTAACGCCCCGAAAGCTTGATTAAGTCTTCCGCTGTACCGAGATTTGGGGGGTGTTACACATATATTTTGAAAACTTTGCATCTCATTATCATTCAATAACTTTAAAATTTATATGTTGTGCCACTTATGTACTTTTGAACTTTTTAAGACCTCTTTATAAACTTCGATGTTTTATGTTAATCGAATGATAATTTATTTTAACATCTTATTTAAAGGCTTTTTCTATAACTTGTACTTTGTGCTATGAATCTTCGTTTAGCTTTCGTTGCTATCCGAAATTGGGGATGTTACACCTGATAAGTACAATTTTTTTTAAATAAGATTGTTTTGTCAAAATTGCTTCGAGATAATGTAATTCTTTTAAAAGATCTATTGATTGTAACAACAAACCCCACGTTTTTTACGATTCAATATGCTAATGCTACACAAATATAAGCTTTTGTCTAAAGTATTTTTCATTCCTAAAATTTCACGATCTCCTTATTGGGTTTCGTTCTATTGAAAAAGTTTATTTCGAAAAGAAAATTGATAAAGCTTCGTTTGAGATATTAATTCATAATTTTGGATTTGATTCCTAGTATACATCAATTGATAGTGAATCAAATCTATAGATCACAGATTTGATTTACAAATATTTGTAAAAATTGAGTGATACTAATGATTCACTAAATTTTTACGTATGGTTTACAATTGTACTTACATATCAAAATCGTAAAATTTTAGCATTAAGTCGATATTTATTGCACATTTTAGATTAGAGTGACATTAAAATGAGTTTTATACCTACAAAAATTGAATCCTCTCGATAGTGTTGTGACAAGCCTATATCAAAAAATTTATTGTATTTAAGCCTTTTCAATTTAAATTCTTCTTTATAATCATGATTACTTTCTATAAACATACACCAAATGACCTGATACCAAACATCTTTTTTAAGGCATGAAATTCTTTTAAATTTCTATATATATATATATATATATATATACACACACACACACACACACACACACACACATATATATATATATATATATATATATATATATATATATATATATATATATATATATATATATATATATATATATATATATATATATATATTTATGTATATAGAGTAGATCCAAAGTGAGAAAGAACTTAAAATAAGAAGTGGTGGAAGTGACTAAAACCACGCATTGAGATGCAACAACTTGCATTAGATGCATTTTTATTCATATAGATGCAACATCTTGAGTTTTCAAAGTTAATTTGATGTATAGATGGTGCAAATTGATTTTCATGATTTTGGCACGCAGGAACAAAACTAGAGAAATCATGAAATGCATCTAATAGACATATATGCATCCGACAGTTTAGAAAAACACACTATGGCTGTTATAATGCATCTAAGATTATAAGGATGCATCTAATTTGGTCGGCAAGCATCTCTAATTTGCGTTATAGTTCTTCTTATTCCTTCTTATTTTAAGTAATCTTCTTATTTGATCCTAACTCTATGTATATATATATATATATATATATATATATATATATATATATATATATATATATATATATATATATATATATATATATATAGGGAAGGGTTATTTTCGTGAACTAAGAAAAGGTCGAGAACTGGAGAACCAGATCAACCAACTGCATTTTTTGGATATTTATTTTTATTATTTAATTCAAAAGGGTATAATAGTAAAATGACATTTTTTAGTTTCTTTTTGATTTTTAATAAAAACGTTTTTTTCAGTTCCTAAATTTTAGAAACTTTTTGAAATAATTTTTATTTTCAGTATGTATGATTTCAAAAGTGAGGTGCATATGTGTTTTTTTTCTTTTTATATAATGTAAATTTACATATATTTTTAGTGTTCAATTGCTTAAACCTTTAATGTGTTTTGGAAACAAATATTTAAAAAATGTGTTGATATAATAGAATACATGTGCAAATACGGTATATAAACATTAACATCATATGATATACAAATAGATACATGTGCAAATGTGACCAATATATTATTCTAACCACTAGATACAAGTACATAAAACAGTAATATCATATGATATACAAATACAATATAAAATGTCTTTGCATGTGTGCACTGATAATCTTTAATGAATTGATTTTTTGTTTGATGTATGCACATGTATCTCCTCATTAGTCGCTCTTGCCTTCCCGCACATATGCTCGTTCCATCCATATATGCACTTGTATGCACATGTGTATCATCTCGCTTATCTCTTTTTCAAACACATAAAAACAAAAGACCGGAAATCAAAACACAAACATTTTGTTAAATCAAGAAATACTAATTAGAAAAACTAAAAAAGGAAAACTACAAAGTCAATAAATTAATTAACCTTGATAAGCCATTTAAACATAACTAAATCTTGTAGAATCTTGAGATCGAAAGTAAACAATGATAAAAATACATGTGCATAATTTTCTAAACCGACCACTTTATAAAAATACATGTGCATATTAACCGAATTACATGTGCACAAATGTCTTTGTTATCAAATAATGGTTACCATCCCCGCTTTGAAAGTTTAGTATAACCATTTGTTCAATCTAGGCAACCCCAAACACCCCTAATCATTAAAATGGAGGCACCAAAGATCCTTTAATTAAATTAGTACATCCCTAAACACAAACACCTTCTTATCAATTCTAAGCAACCTCAAAACACCCTTATATGAACTATGCATACACGAACACCCCAAACACTCTTACATCCCTCAATATACATTGTCGTATACTTGATTTGTTTTTGTATTGATCATACATATACCAAACCAAAAGCACAAAATACAAAGCCACAAAGATTAATACGATATAAAAAACCTCATTAAACATTGTGCAAATCTGAACCGAAAGCATAAACTTCATTCATATCGATCATTAAATAAAACCCCTTTGCACATGTATACCGATTTTAAATAACATTATCGCCAATTAATTCAAATTTAGATTTAACGAATCAATATCAAATCTCATTATTTGCATTCACCAATTTTAATTTATGACCACCTGTGTGTAATAAAACAAAAGGAAGCAATCAATATAGAATTCTCAAGACATATGCTTATTTCGTTTCGCAGCTGTTAATCACATAGGAGTTAATAAATATAAAGTTAATAAACAAATAATATATCATACACCATAGAAAAGAATTGATTACCCGTCACCAAGTTTTTCCCTTGTTACTCTATTCATTTATTACGTTTGGATTGACAATAGCATCTTTGAATATTTCTTAGTTGATTGGTAGAACGATAACAAATGCGGCTAGGGTTTTTTAGATGGAGATGGTAAAGTTGAAAATATAACTGATGATGATTGATCACATATCATATGGGAAATTAAATATGAAACGGTTTTGAAATTATTATAGAAAATACCAATAATACCCCTAAACACTTTATACAACATTCCTTTGATTTTTTATTTAAATACAATCATGCCACCATCATTTATAACCATTGATCAAAAAATGGGCTGTAAGACCCCTCGCAGCTTCGACCTTTCTTAGCTCAAAATAACCTCTATTAATTATATATATATATATATATATACATATACATATATATATATATATATATATATATATATATATATGTTATTATTTTCAACATTATTAGGTCAAATATATTTAATTGATCCCATTTATATTTTGAATAATAATGACTTTTCAAATGATTTACGTTTGATTTTTAAGGCCTGTTTGTTTGATGGGGATATGATTAGGTTTCGAGATAAAAAAGAATAAAACAAATGTTTGGTTTAAGTCTTAGGATTAGGATTTGGTTTATAATTCAATTATGTGAGGTTTGTTAAAGTAATACAAGTAGCCAGGTTTTAATAAATTTGCGAGGCAATTTTTTTCATTCACTCTATCTCTCTTTTCTTCAATATTAATAAAGGAATAAATTTAATTGTTTATTTTTTCATTAACTGTTTAAAACTTTAAATAATTATTTTAAATTAAAATTAATATTCTCTCTCACTTCAAAACTTTAAACTAAATTCAAATCCTAATTATAAACTCATTTACAAACTGAACGAGCCTTAAGATCATAGTGGATGAATGAATAAAAAAATGTCATATAAGATGAGATGTTTGTATATATCTTTTATGGATTTATCCAATATCTCGTTCTTGTATGGACGAAAAGTTGATACTACATCGAAGAACTAAAGATAAGCACACTACTCGATATTATGATAATAAAGGTTTGTAGTTAGTTCAACCTTATAATATATAATTACAGATAACTTGGGTCCTTATGGTTTGCTGGGTATTATTGTTGTCATTTATTAATAAGAATCAAGTTATGATGGTGGAAAATTTGGGGCAACCGTCCATTCCTAAAAACGTCCGACAAATATATTATCATAATTACTATATTAAATTAATTGTAATACCAAACTCTATATATGTACGATCTTAAAAATATGAATATGAAAGCAAGAGTTAGTATTATGTGCAACTTAACATGAGATTGTACTAAACAACAACTCGTTCAAATTCTTATTTAGTAATTTTGCTATTTAAAATTTCATATATATATTTGTAATAGGTCTATAAATATAACATTTAACTCGATGTTATAATGCAATGGCTCATAATATTTAGAAAAATATTAATTTTACAAAACAAGTTTAATAACCCGTGCATGTATGGTTGAAAAATTGAACTCCAATGTTATTATGAGTATCGTAGACTATTTAATTAAATATCATTTATGTTTAAAGCATGTGAGTATATTAGTTTATTGAACTTACATGTAGTTCAATATACTCATCATGAATATGATTTATAATTTGCAGAACTTTAAATATAGGTTTCATATTAAGAGTGTAGGTAAAGTTTTTAATCAGATGAGCAGATGACCCATTATATATTTTCGCCCAACGTGTTTTGGGGGGTACTGTTTCAATGGTAATATCCAAGGTTTCAAAAATTGCTAGGCGGTAGTTGGACGGCCGGTATCACCTAGTGATTAATCGGTTAGGCGGGAATTAATCGGATTGAATTTTCTATATATAAACGAGAAAACTGCGAAAAATGTCCCTGAACTTTGCCAAAATTGTAAAAATGTCTCCTCATTTTTTGCAAATAATGTCCCTGAAGAGTTACTGTAGTTGCGAATGGTTTTACTGCTAACGCTCTTTAGGTTTTCCCGTTAGTTTCTCGTCATGTGCGTTGCACGTGAGGGTAAATTCGTCAATTCACTGTTCCCGCCCTTTACACACTCCAGCTACAACCCCAGGCACGATAATCGACGAGGACAGTTTTTGAACGTCAACTTAGTCGTATATAATACACACAAACACATTCAATCTTAATTCAGCCGATCAAATCACTTACCCACAAAACAATACCATGATAGTGGTTTCTCCACTTTGGCAGATTCGAACTCCTGAGTTTCCAACACATGAGCTTGATGCAACTTACGTTAAATGTTTCAAGTTGGCATTTATTTTTCTTATTCGAACATGCATGTGTACATTGTAGGATATGTGATTTTCATACTTTTAAGTTGTTATTTGTTTTAACCGTTCTAATGGTACACGCTCACTGTAGTAATCCACCACAATGGGGTCTTCACAAATCCACCAAATCAAAAATATCGGTTTGGACATATAGCCTATGTTAACCTGATTGATGTTGACTATTTCTGCATTCAGGAGTATGTTGGGATGTTAGATGCACTAGGATTAGGGGATAGTACTCTGTTCTCACATTTTAGGATCCCTAGGAAATTTTTGGATGATGGGTTGGTCCTATTGATTAGTGTAGAAGATGTCGTGCAAATGTTTAAATACGTGCCTCGATTTAAGGAAATAGAGGTTTATATTGAAGAAAGTATTTCATCAGTCGAGGGGCATATGTTGTACATGAAGAATAGTCGTGGCAAGGGTGTTCTGATTGAAGATATAGAGAATGGTGATGTCGTGAAGGAATCTGAGAAAGCTGGTGAGTTGTGTTTGCTAGAGTGGCATGGTGCTACTGAAATAGGAACGGAGGGAAAACAGGGTGATACTTCAACTCATGCTTCATCTAGTAAGGCTAGATGCAGGGATGATGAGAATTGTTTTTTCGTAGATCTGGATGATGATGAGCTTGTTATTCGAACACCATGGTCTCATGAAGGGAAGAACAAAATAAGGGCAAAAAGGTTGAGTGGTGAGTACGAGTTCAAAAATATATTGTTTGAAATGAAATTCTTAATAAACTATGTTGAAATGAAGGAGAAGCGAAGCAAAGACACTGAGGCGAGTCAAAAAGAGGGCGGCGTGATATGAATCAAACTGTTGACAACGAAAAAGAGAAAGTTAGTCAAGAGGATGTTGGAAAGGGGGTGGGTGAACCTGAACTTGAACAAGTTTTGGATGGTGAGTTGGAAACAGGGAAAGAGGCTGATTTCTTCCAAATAGAAATTGAAGAGGATTCTTTGGATGAGCAAGCATACTATGTACCTATTGAAGAGGCAGAGATTGATTTGTTGTATGCTGAGGAAGGTGATTTGGAGACAGGCAAAGAGGATGATTTCATCTACAAAGATATTGAAGTTGATTGGTTGGATGATCAAGGAGCCTATGGAACTGATCAAGATGCAAAGATTGATATGTTGTATGCTGAGTTAGAATTTGTTATTCATAATGTAGATTTTCTACACACTGAACTTAGAGATGAAGCAGTATTAGTTGCTGATGAAACTCCAACAACATATGTTGAAGATAGTTTGGAAAGGGAAGACATCGAAGCTCCAGCTATAGTTGTTCATCTGCCAGTGTGACCTCTGGTATAGAAAAGAAGAGAAGAAAGTTGGATCCAACTGACAAGGATGAGAAGGCAATAAAAGCAGATGAGAAGGTTGATTCCAAGTAAGGAGGGAATGCTCAAGGTCATGACAAGGCAATGGTCAAGGTTGTTATGTTTATTTTGTTTATCTTATGGCTTCGGATGGTATGTTTTGGAACAATTCAGTTTATGTCGCTTAAATAACACTTTAGTGTTGTGTCTAGTTGTATTTTATGCCACATGTGTATGTTTATGAACATGTTGGGTTATGTATGTAATACTGTGTTTGGCACACAGTATTTGGTGTTACTCATGTTTTACATATGTTTAGCACATTTGACATGTTAATTTGGTGTTTTACTTATTGGTTGACTACTAAAGTCAACAAATGATATGCAATGGTTAGTTTTAGAATTTTAGATAAACATGTGTAACAGTTAGAGACACATTGCAATGAACAAATGGGTTGGTACTCCTTTTTTAAGTTTGAACAAATGGGTAAGATTTTGGAAACACATTGCAGTTGACAAATAGGTTAGAACTTGTTGTACTTTGCCATTTCATGGGTAAGATTTAGAAATACATTGGACAATAACTCCAATTTCAGATCCTATAAAACTACAAAATAACACAATGAGGCTTTGGACAGACCCCAAAAGACCTCACAAAAAAACTGGTTTGCCCTAACACACCCGTTTTCAAGAAACTGTATCCTTTTTTAAGAGCTTCTAGTTTTGCATCGAACCTAGTTCCATTTTCAAGATAGCCTATCCTTTTTTCATGATTTTCCAGTTTTGCATTCACCTTAATCACGTTTTCAGTATCTTCACAGCCCTCATCAGGTTTCCCCTCCCCCATATTGATGTTTTGAGTATCTTCACAACCCTCATCAAGTTTCCCCTTGCCCTTATTCTTGTTTTGAGTATCTTCACAACCCTCATCAAGTTTCTCCTTTCCCTTATCATCTGCTGAACAAACGCTACCATATCATTGGTTAACTCAAAATTGCTCCAGTCCTTATCTGACATTGTATGAAATCGTGTGAAAAATGATCGACTTTTGGTATGTAGTAGAGGAACGTGTGAGGATTAGAGTGGGAAAACACGGGTTGTGTAGCTATAGGGTAGACACAAGTGCAAAGTTTAGGTTTTTACCTAATTTTCACAATTGCAAATTATGTCCCTTGAATTAAGTATTTGGTTGGACGAAAATGGGCCATATTTTAGCTTCACGTACCACGATCATGTATCTTAACTTTTAGTAGTTTTGCGAAAAAATTCCCTTTTATCTTCTTCCTCAATTCAAACACTCATCCAAACCCAACCTAAACCTTAAAATAACTCATTCAATCGAAATGACTTCATCATCATCTTCTGTTCAAAGTCGTCTTCCTCCACCACCTTCCCATTGCGAACATGAAGAACCCGTTATTCAACAAACATCACGAACCATCTATCATCCTTTAAGACGTTTTGTAGGATGCATAAAATTTTATAATGTAAGTGATTTTTACTTTGTTTATGATTTGGGTATCCGCTAATTTGTCTAAACATGCAGGGTTCTGAATGTGGCACCTTTTACTGGGTTGATCCTGAATTACCAAGTGACTACTACAAACAAGAAGTGTTCAAGTTGATTCAAAAGGAAAAATTAATTGAAAAGAGTCAAATGCAGTTTGAATGAAAAAATAAGAGACTTGCAAAGGGATTTTGACTTTTAGCAGTCAACTTTGCAAAACTAAGTGTTAATACTGCAAATGGAATTGAAAGAAAGCAAATCCAGTTTGTTAATACAAATAAGCCGTAAAAACGTTTATTTATATTTTACGATCTTCTAATGTTTTGTCGATAACAAACGTAAAATCATTTTAATGAAACAAATAAAATACGTAAATAGTTTGAGCTAATAGTTTACTAACACATATTGTTGTGATAAGATGGTGACATAACAAAAACACTAAACAAGTAATAGTGTTCTCATGTTATAGTGATGCATATGTACAACAACTAGTGTTTACATAATGTGTATATATGTACATACTTAGTATGTATTGTAATGGGTAAGAATCTAAGTACTTGACCCATTAACTAGACACATTGAATGTAGTTGGGTAAAACCCAAAGTCCATGACCCATACCCATAGAGCATAACCCATGACCCATTGCATGACATCATGCATGAAGTCACAAATGGGTATTATCCATAACCCATGGAGCTAACCCATGACCCATTGACTAGATGCATTGCATCTTCTAGATACATTGTATCTATTTGGATATCCATGGTCCAAAGTATATGAACCATGACCCATGATCCATGACCCATAACCCATTTAGGGGGAGCGTCCTACGGATCCCCAGGAATACACTGGACGGATCCCTCAAGCAAGGGATCCGTGGAACAGTAGTGATTTTTTCTCTATAAATACTGAGCCATTTCTTCATTGTAACTCACCTCTTTCACACACGTTCTCTCTTATTGTTGTAAACTCTCTAACCTCATATCCAAAGGATCTTTCTATGTAGTTTTGTGTTTGTGTGATTCTCTAGGTTCCTCTTAAAGGCGAGATCACCACCTCTTGAAGTCGAGCAAGCTCAAGTCCATGGGTTGCCAAGCTTCGTCATCATCAAGACTACTGATGTTATCTTGTTGATAGTTCTTTCTTCTCTCATTAGAAGTGTTATGTTGAAGACATAGGTGAAAGATGTCAAAAGGGTCAAGTCGAAGGCATTAGTGAAAGGTGCCAAAGATCCAAGTCAAAGGCATTAGTGAAGGGTGTCGAAAGTCCGTGTTAAAGGCATTAGTGAAGGGTGCCTAGGTCCCGTGTCAAAGGCATTAGTGAAAGGTACATAGGGTGTACATCGATATGGTATGTCGATGTACAAGATAGATTAGTTTGGGTCAAAGGATATTGATATCCTTATTGATGTTGTCATAAGGAGTGGATCTCCTTTGGGATAGGTGTTGTGTAGTGTTAGGTAGTAGTTCCTCCTTTGTAATGGAACTTGATGAGTGCTTATTCACTCATCATTTTTACCCATCTAAGCCCACAAAAATGTCTAAAAACACTGAAAAATAACCAATTATACTGCAGATATCCTTGGAGTGTGTTTTATGTGTTTCAGGTACAAAGGATCGAAAACAGGGCAAAAACGCGTAATTGAGCTCGGATTGGAAAACGTGCTTTGCAGACGGAGCCGGAATATGGTTTTCTACATTTTCAGAGCCCGGGATACTTATTTGGGAGTGAGCTTGGGGAATCAGATCAAAAACCTATCCCTAAATCCAAATTACCAATTTACCCTTCTACCCGAACCCAAAATTACCATTTTACCCTTTTTGCAAAATCCAAAATTACTTTTTTTTAAAAAAAAAAAACTCATTTTTATTTTACAACAATTATTTTTTTAAAACCAATTTTATTAAAATTATTTTCTTTCTAAAAAAGGTTTTATAACAAAAATACAAAAAAAAAAAATACATTTACTTTTTATCAATAACCTTTTAACAAAATACATTTGCCTTAAAACATTTAAACCCTTTTAACCATTTTAATTAAAACACATTTTTTTTACCCAAAAACCCAACTAAACCCACTTAAAACCCATTTACCCAAGTTTATTACCCATCTCTCTTCTCTGCTTATTTCCCAAACCAGAAAAACAAACACAAACCCTCCCCTGCTTCCATTTTGGCGCCTAAGCTAAAACACAACCTTTGTCTTCATCTTCCTGTCCCTCTCAAGCCAATGGTCCCCAGCTTACTCCCAACCCAACACAAGCACATGGTCTCCTAATGCCACCTTGGCAATCCCACAAACCCTCATTGGATACCAAAGTGTGGACGGCCAAGATTGTTTGAGTGGTGCCCAAGTTGGATTGATGGCTGAGATGATAGAAAAAACACAAAAGGGCATCCAAAGCTCATCTGTCTCACACAAGAAACACATCAGTGGACTCCAAGACTCCAAGACCTAAGAGAGTAGTATATATAGAGCTTCTTGTAGCCTTTCAAAGGCATTAGGAATTTGAGTAGTTTTAAAATTAGTTTTCTTTTATTGTAATTTACTTTTTTTAATTAATGAAAAAGTTTTTTTTCTTGCAAATTTCTCTTCACTACTTATTTGGCTAATAAGCACTTGAGTGCTTATTAGCTTATTGCTTATTATATTCTCAGTCATAAGTTCCTCACCAAGGTGTTAAGTTAGTTTGACAAGTCAAAATTACGAAATCTGTTTTAGAAAATTAGTCTTCAAAACTTAACACCCCATAAGGGGTGTTTGGCATTAGCTTGTTTTTGTCTCACACCTGTTCTGTTTTACCCACTTTGACTATCAAAGTCAAAGTGGTTCAAGGTTTAAGCAAGGTTTTAAAAGTGTGTTTAGCTTAGACAACATTTTGCAAGTTTGGTTTTAACAAAAAAGAAGTCATACCTGTAATCTGTCTTTGCACAAACAGCAGCCTAGGCTGCTGTTTCAAGCCCGTTTTCCCAGCTTAATTTTGGTCCAAAACTCTTCAAAATTGTTTTGCTTACATCTCCTCGTACCACTCTAGACATAGGTATAGTTTATATGCACTTAGGATTCATCGAGCTTAGCTTAAAATTGCGTTTAAATTCTGTCAAAACCATTTTTAGCAAACTGTTTCAGCAAAGAAATGTCCAAGTGGCCTCCATTCTTAGATTTTTGCTTTGCTTATTACTTAGCCTTAGATTCTAAAATTTTGTATGCTTAAACTAGGCCAGGTAGTGCATTGAAAAGTGATTTTTATTTAATTTTTCAACAGCTTATTATAGCTTATTTATAAGCTCAAAGAACACCCCCTGGCCCTGTCCACTGCTGCAACACCACAGCAGCTGTTGGACCCTTTTTTTTAGTGCTTATTTAGGATTTAATTTAGCTTACTCAGAGCCCCTTAGATGCTTTTAGTATTACTAGATTAGGATAGTTCACAATTAGCTTATTAGATGTTTAGTTGTAGTCTTTAAGTGCTTATTTTCCATCTTCCTAGTTTAGGATTTCCCTTAGCAAGGTTTATTTCCAACTGCTTATCCCTTGTTCATTCAGTTGTATTCTTTCATAGTTAGCTTATTTTTAAGTCTATGTTGCTTATCATTCATTTATTTCGTTTATTCAAATGCTTTTCATGCTCATTATTTTGCTTAAAGACTGATCAGGGGTGTTTGTTTGGTGGCTATCCATAACTGTTGAGATAAGCTGTTGAACACAGCTTATTTAAAGCTTTTTACAAAATCGATCTTTACAAAAAGTACTTATTTTGGTCTTATAACCAAGTCCTAAAAGAAAATTTCAAAAAAAAAATGGTTTGCAAAAAGGTGCAGGGGTGGGATTCGACCCCCTGACCTCTTGCTCAAACACACAACACCACGCTCAACACCAACTGCCCTAGGGTCTTTGATCAGTCATTGTTTGCACCATTTAATACTTAACACTCAAAACAGTTTTTAAGCTTGTTTGCTTATTTGCTTTTTATTAGCTTATTTCCTCAAGTAGTACCCAACTTTTTTTATTTTTCTTAAAATCAGTTAGGCTTATAGTATTTTTAGTGAAATTTTCAGATTTTTCCAAAATCATTTAGTATTTTTTATAATTAAATTAGATTAAATTAGATTTTAATTCATAATAAATAATTTAAAAGTCGAAAAAATACCCGGCTTTTTCCTAAAATTATTTTTAGTCGTTTAGAACGTAGGAAAATTAGTTTCACACCCTTAGGCCTTAAATTGCATTATTTTCACTTTTTGAGGCTCGGGATTAGCCCGGGTTTTCACGCTTTTGCATATTATCACTCTAGGACTTAGTGTAACTTAATTTTATTGTTCCGTATGCTTAGTAGTAGTTAGATTATCATTTTACTTTGTTCCCGAGCCTAATTACTTTCCCTTTAGTTAATTTGTAGAAAACGTAATCAAAAACCAAAAACCGTAACATCGAGCATTTTAATAACAAACCTCAAACGAAATTCTCAATTCACACCTCGTTGGGAAACGACCCGGATATCCTTATCCGGTATCACTTATCGAATATTTGAGGGTTTTTGCGTTTAACCTTTTTCCTAAAGGGTTGGTTTGTAATTCTCTCGCGTATTCGTATTTGGTATTTTCTTATATTATAATTGACTATTTGACCCGTCAAAAGGCCATTATAAATTTTTGGCGCCGCTGCCGGGGAGGTTGTGTCGCGACAATATCGTTACGGTTTGACGATTAGTGACTCGAGATCCTTCCTTCGTGAAGTTATTGTTTTTATAAAAATCAAAAAAGTAAAAAATATTTTCCTTTTTATTTTGTATATATATATAAAAGATTAAAAATACAAAAAGATTTTCCCTTTTGTTTTAAATAAAATAGAAGACACAATCAATATAACATTCTCAACGGAGGTGTTATCATTATAAGTTCTCGAACTAAAGATCAAAAACTTGCCTTTGTGTCGCTTGTGGATTTATTTATTTCTATCGGACAAACAAACTGTGTGGTGGGTATAAGGACGGCCCGACATTAAATTGCGGCTGTAAAGAAGCGGGTTTTTAATAAGCTTCGCTACGACCTACAAAGCTTCTCCGCTCGCTTGTGCGCTTGTCTTGTAGAGGTGATTTATTCACTTGGGATTATTGGTTTAAGTTCACTGTGTTTTGCCTCGGTCTTGTTTTAATTGAAAGTGTTTTTGGAAGTGCATGCACACTCGTTCTTCTAATTCTTCTACCCCTCTTCTTGAACTTGCCACAATTCCGCGAAGACGAAATAGACGTCCCCCGCCAATAGTCGAACCCGAGATTCGTACTAATCCCAACCCCATTCCCGAAATGGCGGATACCCGAACCATGTCTGAGTTACTTCAAGCTCCCGTAGACGGCTACGGTGATGCTATCGTCGTTCCACCAATTGACACCGAAAATTTTGAACTTAAAACTAATTTGATTCAATTGGTTTCATCTAAACCTTTTTGCGGTCTTGATAGGGATGAGCCCCATGCCCATATCCGTTGGTTTAATCAAGTGGCTTCCACTATTAACTTTCGGGGCGCCCCTCATGAGTCGATCAAGTTGATGTTATTCCCGTTTTCCATCGAAGGCGGCCGGATTTGGCTTGAGAAAGAAACCCCTCGTTCAATCACAACATGGGAAGACCTCTCTAAGAAATTCGTTAACCAATTTTTCCCTCCGTCGAAAACTACAATGTTAAGAAATGAAATAACCAATTTCCGACAAAGATTCGACGAGAGTTTCAGTGAAGCGTGGGATAGATTCAAAGAACTTCTACGAAAATGCCCACACCATGGCTTCTCCACCTTCATCGATCGATACGTTCTATAATGCTTTAACCCCATCCGACCAAGATTCGCTTAACGCGGCCGCCGGTGGTAATATCTTGAGTCGTATGCCCGGGGATATTAGAACGATTATCGAGAACAAATCAAAGGTTCCAACATCCAGAAACAGAGCGGTTGTTGCTAAAGTCACTACCAATTCTTCTTCATCCGTTGTGGAGTCAAAATTGGAAGGACTTACCGACGCTATTCATAGCATGATAAAAGAGTTAAAAATTCAGAAAACGGAACCCGTAAAAGCCGTTACCGAAACTTGTGTTATTTGCGGTGGTCCCCATCCGTATTACAATTGTTAAGCCACCGATGGTGACGCCGAAATGCCACCGTGGCGTACTGCTAATCACAATCACAATCCTAATCCGAATCAAGGATACCTTGCTAATCAAATGGGACCACCCTGTTTTCCTCAACCTAACAATCAAAATAGGTTCAATCAAAATCAAGTGAAAGGGCAAAATGTTCCATATCAAGCCACGATGAACCAATACCGCCCCAAGGGGTAATCTCAATCATGGTTATCAAGCTCTAATTACCAACCCCGGTTGGCCCTCTATTGAACTTTCCAACTACATTAAGTCTAATGAGGTTACAATTAGGGGTTTGCAAAGCCAAATCACTACTTTGAGAAATGAATTCCAAACTTCAATGTCAAAACAAGGAAATGAGTTAAAAAATGAATTGAACAAAACAAACAACAAAATTGATCAAAATCAATACAAAATTGAAAATATGTTCAATAGTATCATGTGTCAAATGAATCAAGCTTCAACTTCTAAAACCCTTCCGGCTAATACAATTCCTAATCCGAAGGGAGAGTTGAATGCTATTGCCACCCGAAGTGGTAAGACATATGATGGACCCTCGATGCCTACACCTCTCCGGTGAGGAGGTAGCACAAGAAACCGAGGTGACAAAGGACAAGGTGCATTCCACAAGCCCACAAAGTACCGCACACGTCCAACCTCCGGTAGTCCACATCCCCATTCCCGAGCCCGATGTTCCGAAGATTAAGCCTTCAATTCCTTATCCTTCAAGGCTTAATGATCAAAAGGCCCGCGACAAAACTAATCAACAAATGGAAAAGCTTATCCAAATCTTTCAAGATACTCACTTCGAGATTAGTTTCGCGGAGGCTCTCCTTCTAATGCCCAAGTTTGGTCCTACGATCAAAAGCTTGTTGGGCAACAAAGAAAAAATTTCCGAGTTGGCTAAAACTTCCTTGAACGAGAATTGTTCGGCGGTTATCCTTAAAAACTTCCCGAAAAGTTAGGAGACCCCGGAAAGTTCCTCATCCCGTGTGATTTTCAAGGATTAGTTCAATGCTCCGCTTTGGCCGATCTTGGTGCGAGCATTAACTTGATGCCACACTCCGTATGGAAAAAGCTTTCGTTACCCCCACTCACACCTACATGTATGATCCTCGAGCTTGCCGACCGAACGAATTCTCATCCGTTAGGCATAGCCGAGGATGTTTGTGTGAAAGTAGGAAAATTTCATTTCCCCGCCGACTTTGTTGTCGTCGATTTCGATGCCGATCCCCGAGTACCCCTCATCCTTGGGAGGTGCTTCTTAAAAACGGGTCGTGCATTGATCGATGTTGATGAAAGGGAAATCACTTTGAGGGTAAACAAAGAAGCCGTAACTTTCAATGTTAACCAAGATTTGAAATCTATGCCTACCATTTGTGGTATTGATAAAGTTGAAAGCCGTGAAACCAAGGTGACAAAGGACCCGGTGCTTTCCACTAATAACGGAAGTATCTGAAAACGCCCAACCTAAGGTTATCCAAAATTCTTCATCTAGGATTGATCAAAGTCTTTCACGATTTACGGTTAAGAGATCTTCGAGTAATCGTGTTGAGCTTAAAACGATTACCAAGAAACCGGAGACCATAACGAAGTGGTGGAAATTGCTAGCTCTAAGAGCACACCACTTGTCCCACCTCCGCATTCGGTTAATCGAATCGATCTTGTTGAACCTTCTTCGAGTGGCGATCCCACTCCCACTTCGACCTCATTATTTCCGACTCTTCCCCTTCCCTCACTCCGCTTGAGGGAAGTAACTTGAATTTGGAAGAGATCGAAGCTTATTATTTTCCGTCAGGGATTGATGACGATGAATCGACCGAGGAGACCGTGTTCGTCTTGAACAATTACTTAGTGAAAATGAAGACCCGTTGTCTTCAATCCCTCCGGAAGAAATTGAGCTTTTGACCAAAAATCCTTCGAAGCCCGAGCCCGAGGATTCAGCTATTGATTTACTTCTCGAGGAGTTCGCCGATGAACTCGCGCGCCTTGGTCCTCTCCCACCGGGAATTGACAATGAAGTCTTTGACTTTGAAGCCGACTTACGTGAACTTGAGTATTTGTTGTATGGAGATCCGTCACTTGATCCTTCAATTGATAAGAAGGAGTTCTCCGATAAACTTGCTCTCACGGACTCGATTCCATCTAAGAATGAAAATTTGAACAATGATCCTTTGGAAAATTTTGATGATCCATTCTTTCCCAAAAAAGAGAAGAACTTGAAAGTTTCAATTGATGAACTTGTTGATCAAGATGTTCTTCATTCTTTTAACCGAGTGACTCCCTTCTCTTGAGGATTTTACCGTGGTTGACACTTTCGATTCATGCCTCTCCGAGGATAAAGTGTTCAAACCCAGTATAATACCTTCCAAGGGAGTTCACTCTAAGAGAACTCAAATGTTTCAAACTCTTCGACCTAACCATGAACTCCTCTTCTCTATGGAGTTATTTGTGACTAAGACTGTGCTTCTTGATGATCCATTAGTCCATCGTCTTCCCGCTAAACCGCCGGATGATGGATTCATCTTTGGTTTTGAACCCAATACGGGTACTTTGATCTCTAAGGTGGTGGGTAAACATTTTGAACACTATGTTCTCATGCCTAATATTTTGCCCACCCAACCCACCCGTGTTACCTCATTCGGAAATGAGGATTTCATTTTCGACCCCGGCATCTCCAATCATCATTCTTTTGAGCCGGGTATATCTCATCGGAGTAGAACTTTCAGCACATTCAATGTTTATCCAAACCATTTGAATGAAAGTCCGATTGAGATTTTCTCTTCCACTTGCTTCCCCATGGACCAATGAATTCGAGGTCGAGTCAAGCTAGCGACTCGGTTAACAAAAACAGTAGCATTTCATGGGTTTTCACCCATGTTTCTATCTTCTTTCTACTTTCTAACACTAAGTGTGGGGGGAAACCCCCATTGATGTTTGCTTGTTGTGTTTGCTCTCTGTTTTCAGGATTCCCGTAGATCGTGATGATTGATGCGCCTGTTTTCGATTCAGCCGCCCAATATCCGATCTTTTTGCTAACGATTATCTAGGGATATCTTTATAAATCCTTTTGTGAAAAAAGATTTCGCTTCCACACTTGGCTAGTAGTATTACCTTTTTCCGTTCTATAGTGTCGGCTACGGCCGGTACTTTGAATATTGAGGGCAATATTCAATTCTAAGTGTGGGGGGAATTCTAGCGAATTTTGATCACATGTGTACCTTCTAGTACCCTAGCACCCCCGTTTTGACCAAAAATTTTAAATTTTATCGCTTTAAGTCAAGTATTTACAATTACAAGAAGTGCTTTGCACAAAAATAAAGCGTTGATGCTTCAGTATTAATGGTAGTTTAGTCTTGATTCGGCTAGAACAAGGGGAATCCCGACTCTGCTAGAGTGTTGATCTAGCTGCTCTCTTAACAATTAGGCTAAGGTTTTACGCGTTGTGCAAATGAAAATGCTAAGCGTGGAGTAGTTGGTTCTCTTTAGAGCTTATATAAGTAATCTATGGCTTTTTCTCCCAGTAGCTCTTAATTGAACCTAAAATACGTGCTCATTGTCAAACTTTTGAACATTCAAATAGTCTTGTTACAATAAAAGGTTTTTAAGCAAAATTGATTTAGAGTCCGAGTTCAACCTTTTATTTAAATTTCCGAGAAAGCATACTTTCTTAAAATCTGAATAATGTTGCAAAATGAAAGTATCGTAAAAGTGCTTGAATGATGCAAAAGTTGCAAGTTTAAAGTTCGAAGTCAAAAGTGAAAAAAAAAAAAAAAAGTGAAAAAGAAAAAAAGTGAAAAAAGTTGAAAAATGAAAAAAAAATGAAAAATATGAGTTATGCGGAATAAAAGCACTAAGTTGCTTATGAATAAATGTGCGAAACTTGCTTTTTCTTAAATTTAAATCGGAAGTTGAACTCGGATTCGTCAAAGTTGTCTAAAAGTTTGACGGTAATTTGGAAATCCTTGATTTCAAAGATCCCAAAGCTCGATACTATTCTCGAGGGTGAAAACCTAGCCTCCTTAAAAGGACAAGCTGAGAAGAAAGTCGCAACATGGAGTGATCTCACCTTTGAATCTCGAATTTCTAAATTGTCGTCGGTTGTGATCCATTTAGGTTTAGTTTTAACTTAACGGTAGCTTCGTAAATCTTTGGAATCGAATTCCCGCTAATTCTGGTACTATTCTCTGTGAGGTGTCAAAAGCCCGGTCACTTAAAACTAATGTTTTGGGATGTGCCGAGAAGAAAGCCGCTACATGGAAGAGGCTCTTTCGATCCTTAGACTTTCATCGTTTCCGGTAGGTTAGTACTTTAGTTAAGTGGATTACAACCATAACAAATGTCGATTTCAATGGTCAAACTTTTGAAAATGAGCACACACACTTAAATTGTATAAATTGCGGGAGTTAAAAGTTAAGTCTCGACTTACATAGATTATTTGTATAAGTAGTGTTAGCATTTTACAAAAGCGTTTGCACAATAAGTTTAAGCTTGGTTTGAGAGTATAAAAAAGAGGATGACGATTACAATTCCCAGGAGACACCCATTTTGCGTGAATCCCGTTCTATGATGCCATGTTTTGATAATCAAGCATGTTATTTATTTACATTCAAGTTTAAATTTCTCGTAGTGAATAAAAAGTCGAAACGGGGTATTCTTGGTATTTTTGATCCTTTCATTACTTCATATGATCGGATTGCTAGGGACTAGCAATTGATAGTGTGGGGATTTGATGAGTGCTTATTCACTCATCATTTTTACCCATCTAAGCCCACAAAAATGTCTAAAAACACTGAAAAATAACCAATTATACTGCAGATATCCTTGGAGTGTGTTTTTATGTGTTTCATGTACAAAGGATCGAAAACAGGGCAAAAACGTGCAGAATTGAGCTCGGATTGGAAAACGTGCTTTGCAGACGGAGCCGGAATATGGTTTTCTACATTTTGAGCCGGGATACTTATTTGGGAGTGAGCTTGGGGAATCAGATCAAAAACCTATCCCTTAATCCAAATCACCATTTTACCCTTCTACCCGAACCCAAAATTACCATTTTACCCTTTTTGCAAAATCCAAAATTACTTTTTTTTAAAAAAAAAAAACTCATTTTTATTTTACAACAATTATTTTTTTAAAACCAATTTTATTAAAATTATTTTCTTTCTAAAAAAAAAAAGGTTTTATAACAAAAATACAAAAAAAAAAAATACATTTACTTTTTATCAATAACCTTTTAACAAAATACATTTGCCTTAAAACATTTAAACCCTTTTAACCATTTTAATTAAAACACATTTTTTTTACCCAAAAACCCAACTAAACCCACTTAAAACCCATTTACCCAAGTTTATTACCCATCTCTCTTCTCTGCTTATTTCCCAAACCAGAAAAACAAACACAAACCCTCCCTCGCTTCCATTTTGGCTTAAGCTAAAATAAAACACAACCTTTGTCTTCATCTTCCTGTCCCTCTCAAGCCAATGGTCCCCAGCTTACTCCCAACCCAACACAAGCACATGGTCTCCTAATGCCACCTTGGCAATCCCACAAACCCTCATTGGATACCAAAGTGTGGACGGCCAAGATTGTTTGAGTGGTGCCCAAGTTGGATTGATGGCTGAGATGATAGCAAAAGAAACACAAAAGGGCATCCAAAGCTCATCTGTCTCACACAAGAAACACATCAGTGGACTCCAAGACTCCAAGACCTAAGTAGAGTAGTATATATAGAGCTTCTTGTAGCCTTTCAAAGGCATTAGGAATTTGAGTAGTTTTAAAATTAGTTTTCTTTTATTGTAATTTACTTTTTTTTAATGAAAAAGTTTTTTTTCTTGCAAATTTCTCTTCACTACTTATTTGGCTAATAAGCACTTGAGTGCTTATTAGCTTATTGCTTATTACTTATTATATTCTCAGTCATAAGTTCCTCACCAAGGTGTTAAGTTAGTTTGACAAGTCAAAATTACGAAATCTGTTTTAGAAAATTAGTCTTCAAAACTTAACACCCCATAAGGGGTGTTTGGCATTAGCTTGTTTTTGTCTCACACCTGTTCTGTTTTACCCACTTTGACTATCAAAGTCAAAGTGGTTCAAGGTTTAAGCAAGGTTTTAAAAGTGTGTTTAGCTTAGACAACATTTTGCAAGTTTGGTTTTAACAAAAAAGAAGTCATACTCAGTCTGTTTTGCACAAACAAATAAATTTAGGTCATTGCTTTCAAGCTTTCCGCTTTTCCCAGCTTAATTTTGGTCCAAAACTCTTCAAAATTGTTTTGCTTACATCTCCTCGTACCACTCTAGACATAGGTATAGTTTATATGCACTTAGGATTCATCTAGCTTAGCTTAAAATTGCGTTTAAATTCTGTCAAAACCATTTTTAGCAAACTGTTTCAAAGAAAGAAATGTCCAAGAGGCCTCCATTCTTAGATTTTTGCTTTGCTTATTACTTAGCCTTAGATTCTAAAATTTTGTATGCTTAAACTAGGCCAGGTAGTGCATTGAAAAGTGATTTTTATTTAATTTTTCAACAGCTTATTATAGCTTATTTATAAGCTCAAAGAACACCCCCCGCCCCCTGCTCCACTGCAACACCCACAGCAATTTGTTGGACCCTTTTTTAGTGCTTATTTAGGATTTAATTTAGCTTACTCAGAGCCCCTTAGATGCTTTTAGTATTACTAGATTAGGATAGATCACAATTAGCTTATTAGATGTTTAGTTGTAGTCTTTAAGTGCTTATTTTCCATCTTCCTAGTTTAGGATTTCCCTTAGCAAGGTTTATTTCCAACTGCTTATCCCTTGTTCATTCAGTTGTATTCTTTCATAGTTAGCTTATTTTTAAGTCTATGTTGCTTATCATTCATTTATTTCGTTTATTCAAATGCTTTTCATGCTCATTATTTTGCTTAAAGACTGATCAGGGGTGTTTGTTTGGTGGCTATCCATAACTGTTGAGATAAGCTGTTGAAAACAGCTTATTTAAAGCTTTTTACAAAATCGATCTTTACAAAAAGTACTTATTTTGGTCTTATAACCAAGTCCTAAAAGAAAATTTCAAAAAAAAATGGTTTGCAAAAGGTGCGGTGGGATTCGACCCTCGACCTATTGCTCAAACACACAACACCACGCTCAACACCAACTGCCCTAGGGTCTTTGATCAGTCATTGTTTGCACCATTTAATACTTAACACTCAAAACAGTTTTAAGCTTGTTTGCTTATTTGCTTTTTATTAGCTTATTTCCTCAAGTAGTACCCAACTTTTTTATTTTTCTTAAAATCAGTTTAGCTTAAAGTATTTTCTGTGAAATTTCCAGATTTTTCCAAAATCATTTAGTATTTTTTATAATTAAATTAGATTAAATTAGATTTTAATTCATAATAAATAATTTAAAAGTCGAAAAAATACCCGGCTTTTTCCTAAAATTATTTTTAGTCGTTTAGAACGTAGGAAAATTAGTTTCACACCCTTAGGCCTTAAATTGCATTATTTTCACTTTTTGAGGCTCGGGATTAGCCCGGGTTTTCACGTTTTTGCATATTATCACTCTAGGACTTAGTGTAACTTAATTTTATTGTTCCGTATGCTTAGTAGTAGTTAGATAATCATTTACTTTGTTCCCGTAGCCCTAATTACTTTCCCTTTAGTTAATTTGTAGAAAACGTAATCAAAACCAAAACCGTAACATCGAGCATTTTAATAACAAACCTCAAACGAAATTCTCAATTCACACCTCGTTGAGAAACGACCCGGATATCCTTATCCGGTATCACTTATCGAATATTTGAGGGTTTTGCGTGTCGACCTTTTTCCTAAAGGGTTGGTTTGTAATTCTCTCGCGTATTCGTATTTGGTATTTCCTAAAGGGTTGGTTTGTAACTCAGTATCTAGCCTTGTACCGGATAAAGTGTAGGCGACATTGTGATAGGTTTGGTTCTACCTCGTGGAAGAACCCGGTATCTAGCCTTGTACCGGATAAAGAGTAGGCGACGTTGTGAAGGCTTCTCCGCCATAAGGAGTTTGTGTTGTGTAGTCGAGTAGGTGACTCGGGGAGTGGAGTAGGGCAAGGAAAGTGTCCTTGTAGTCGAACCACTATAAATACTCGTGTTGTGGTTTTGTGCTTCTTACTCTTTATCTTTGCTTTACTTAGTTATATGCTTATCTATCAAACATCCAATACACACATTTAAATAGATTGACATAAGTCGATCTAAATAGTTTAAAACGAAGTTTTAATTGGTAAAACTATTCAACCCCCCTTCTAGTTTTCCACACAGTTTACTGCTTTATAGGAAATGTGTTGTTGTAATGGTTGTAATTGTTGCTTTTATGTTGTTTGTCGGAAATGTGGTGTAGAAGTCATGATGTAAAATTGTAATATAGAAGTAGAATTGTGCAAAGATGTAATGTAGTTGACTTTTAGCTCTATGAATAGAGCTCTATATTCGCATTTCCAGTTAATAAGAGTATAACAACCTTTCCTAAAATATGGCTTAACTCTTATTCTCTCTAACAGCCTACACTAATTGTAAATGGAAAGAAAACAGCATGCACTAATTTGATATAACCTGCATTGGACAAATGTTTGACATACAAAAGTCAAACAATGTCAACTGGTAATAGTTCAAGACAACCTGGGATACTTCATAACAACCTGCTACATTGCAGCTCCCATATAGACAATATTTGACACAACACAAATTCATCCAAAAATCCGTTTGAAAACCTAAAGCTATGCAAATAGATTGCGTTAGCCACAAATTCGAATAAAAAACATTTACAACTGGACTACATAAACCATCATATCAACCTACATCAAACTTACAAAACATTATCTATAGACAAACCCATACGGTTTATCCTACATCAGATACTTATAAAACATTTTCTATGGACAAACCCATATGCTTTATCCAAATCAGATAGTTATAAAACATTTTCTAATCATTCGTCAAGTTTTTCCGTGCCCACCATACATACAGGCTACTATGGACAAAACCATATGGTTTTTCGAAATCAGATACTACAAAAGTTGTTTATATAAGATCATTCATCCAACTTACAAACAATATCTAACATTGTCTATTTGTTTCATCACCACACATCTTGAACAACCATCAACAAACATCAAACCTTAAAACTTTTTGTGACCTTTTTATTTCATCGGTTAGAAAGAAGCGGACCCTTGTACCTGGACCAAACCAGGCTTCCTCCCTCAACTCCCTAAAACCATCTGATGAAACAATTGTCATTTTCCTTTTCACCTTTCCTTGACCAACTACCACCACTGTTCTCTCATGACTTCGAACATTTTCTCTATCCTTTGATGCTTCAAAATAGCGATAGAGAACGCATACAAGTTGTACTTCTGCACAATTCTTGAATGTATAGTCTGTTACAAAATGTACAAAACTTAGCTTCCCAAACACACAATATCTCAGAAAAATGACAGCTATATATCTGATTAGGCAACTATGTCACTACTGCTTCCTAAATAGGCCAAATACACAGAACAAAATAGAGAACCACATCAACCATGCATAAAGGAAGTATAGAAACTAAAGATCCAGCTCAAGCTCAGGCTAATGACAAGAGAAGAGTTGGAACAGAAGAAGCAGAGCATAAAGTCAACCATACCAAGTATGTGTCGAAGCTACAACTACCTCACAAGTTATAGTTTGATAGTTGTTTAGTTTGTAATCTCATTGAAATTGTAACATAGCATTACTTTCACTTTGAATTTCACTTTGTATATAAACTCTCATTTATACCCATTTTCATTTAATGTGAAATACAAAAGTTTTTCCCTCCATAATATTTTCTCTCCAATTATCAATAAACCAACATCCACACTAACAATAAGCGTATCAATTTAACAAATTAGAAAAGTTAAAATACACTTACAAGTCATCCATCTCTCCAGAAACTTGTTGTCATCCTTTTGTAGAATGCCCTTTCTTCCTGATCGTGGATAGTGTGATAAGTTCAGTTACACATCCAGTTCATCTGACGGGCTTCAAAATCTGAATTTAATAATACAAAATTAGTTACAGATAATAAAAAAATGTTACACTGATAGCATATACTTGATGTAGTTAAAGTTAATAAAGAAAAGCATACCATAATCATGTGCTTCGTGACAAAGGGAATTCATGGCTATGTTGGTGTTGTATGGCTCTAGTGTTGAGATGGCCCCTCCATCAGGTTCAAACAACATGAAATTTTATTCCTCCCCCTAGAAAACCTAAGTAAACACCATCCACTGACAAGGGCACATATTCAAGTCTTGAACCTGTCTGATCCAACCAAACCCAAACAGGAAGGAGTTGACGTATCGATCATAGAGATGTTCACTTTCCACCCTAACATTGTACTCAGTCGTGTTAGTGGTAACCATGACTGAGTCAGTAGGGGTTGGACCATTCAGATATTTCAGAAAATCTCCAGACAACAACTGCATAAGTAGAGATGAGTCAGTAGAGGCAAATAGAGTTCAAGTGGGGGGATATTTGATAACATCAAATAATCCTGAATATTAAGTGTCAATTTCCCCCGATAATGCTTGTAAATTATATCATTTATATGGATTTACGCTTGTTTTCCATTGTTTTTCACTTTCAAGTAAATTACGAGCATTGGAGCTAAAGAGACGCGGAATTGGAGAAATATTAAAGATTTATCAGAGTATGATCACTTTGAAGAAGTTACGGTGTAACTCCTCTCTCACATTACGCCGTAACTAAAGTGTGACTCAGAAAGCCAACTCATCAGAAGGTTACGGTGTAACTCTCCCAAAAGACTACGACGTAACTATATTAGGTCAAATAAGGTTCCACGCCGCTGATAACTACGCCTTAACTCTTGCATAAACTACGGCGTAACCATGAAATATTGAAGATACGACGTAACCACTTCTAAGGTTACGCCGTAACCAGCAGATCTAGTGCAAATTACGAAGAAATTGAGGATTACGGCATAACTATTCTATTGGTTACGCCGTAACCCATATATGGCCTATAAATACCCCACGATTTCCAGCATTTCAAAGCATCCCATTTCACACACCACAACTAAAGAACGTGGGAAGAAGACAAAGGCAGGTCTAGAGGAGCATATGGAGCCATCTCCAAGAGAGAAATCACTCCCCTACGATAAGCATTAGCATTTTATCTTTTCTTTACTTTCGATTCATGTATTTCGTAACATTGAATATTGAATTGATTTGTATGGTTAATATGAGCGGCTAAGCACCTCTAGGTGCTGGCCTAGTTATGATTCCTTAATTGTTTTGTCTGCATTTACTTTACTTCCTTATAATTATTACTAAGTGTATGCATGCATAGTTTATTGGTAGCTACCCTTGTTTCGGTAGTTTTGAATGGCAGTAGAGGCTAGTTGCTTAGGAGATATGACCAACTGACCCTAAGTGAGTAGACTGAGATGGGAAGGGTAAGATATGACCAACTGACGACCCTTTCTACTTGTGCGATTTGACCAACCGATCACCTACCGTTTGGATGAACTAAAGAACTAGGGGGTGAGTGTTTAAGTTGCTAACGCCCGGGCACTCACTATTATAAATCTAGCATGTAGCGAAACTTAATGACTTGGCTTAGGGGACCAAGAACAACTGGACTTATGAAGGGACAAATGAATTCTCTAGTGGTGGCATCTTTGCTGATAGGTTAGGGCGAATTAACCAAATGCTTTCCTCTCGACTTTGACCCCACCTGAAGTAATTGGAAGTAATTAGACGTAGACATTACTAGCTAGGATGATTAAATAGGTTAGCACCACTCTCCTCTATTGATTGAACCTTTACCTTTATTTGCTTTAGTAGTTTATTACTTAATTCCTTATCAAAATCATATTTAAATCTGTGACACCTAGACTTAGTAATAATCCAACACACATAGCTCTTGGGACGACCTCGGTTTTACCAAATACTACACTACACACGACCGGGTACACTGCCCATTAGCGCATTAGGGTAGACCATAGGTATAACGAGACAATATAAATATTAAAACCCTGGTCAAGAAACCGCATCAAGTTTTTGGCGCCGCTGCTGGGGAGTTATATTAGGATTGCTATTAAGTCTTTCATTTTTGTTTTAAAATTTCTCAAATTCTCACGATCACTATTCAAGTTTTCAGGTACCATGGAAGTTGTTAACATTGATGACCTCACTCTTGAGGAATATTTGGCGTTGACAAGAGCAGAACAAGGGTCGGGTCTTGTAAGACCGGCGATTGGAGCTGATGTCCGTTTCGAGATAAAAGACCAATTTATGAGGGAGCTTCGTGCTAACCCTTTTTCTAAAAACAGGGATGAGGATGGATATGAGCACGTTGAAAATGTCATATACTTCGCAAGCCTTTTCAACATTCCGGGCGTGTCTCATGATACTGTTATGCTAAGGGTATTCCCCATGACTCTTACTGCCGTAAGATGGATTGAAAGATTGCCACGGCGATTAATACTGGGCTTTACTTAAGAAGCACTTCATTCAGAGGTATTGTCCTCCGTCGAAGATTTCTAACCAGCTTTTGGAGATCCATAATTTCAAGCAAGACGATGATGAAACGTTGTATCAAGCCTGAGATAGATACAACGATCTACTTTAGAAATGTCCTACACATGATCTGAACAACCAGCAGAAGGTCAACATCTTCTACAAAGGAATCAACGTGATTACAAGACAGATGCTGGACTATCAAGGACCAATCCCAAACATGACTCCTACTCTAGCGATTGAAGCCATTCAAAAAATGGCTGATCACTCCCAAAAATGGCACGATTGAGGAAGGAAAAGCAACCTGGGAGGAAGTTGCGATGGAATTGCTGCCATAACCAACAAGTTAGAGAATCTAGGTCGAGATATGCTAAAAATCAAAGAAACTGTTCATGCCATCCAAGTTGGCTGCGAAAAATGTGGTGGGGGACATCTAACTAAGAATTGTTCTAATTTTGACGAAGAAAATACGATCGAAGAAGCTAAATATGGAAAGAATCAACCTTTCTATGGGGATAATCGTAATGGCTACCGTGGAGGACCCCCACCATATTATGAGCGTAGTGAAAGAAGATCTAACTTGGAGGAAATGATTAACAAGCACCTTGTGGATTCAACCAAGAGGCAAAAGGAGCAAGAAAAATGGCTGAAAAATTTCCAAGATAATACAAACAAGAGCCTTTCTACCCATGACGTGTCACTAAAGAACTTGGAAACTTTGATTGGGAAGCTTGGCGACGAGGTACAAAAGAGAAATGAGGCACAAAAGAACAAATCTACAATATGTAAAGCAGTATTTTCTAAAAATGACAAGTCCTCCGATAAGTCTGAAACTGAAGGTGAAATAGAGCTACGCCGTAATCAAACCTCAGAGTTACGGCGTAACTAGGATGCAAGCAAGGACAAGTTTACCGAAGTTGACAAATCTAAAAGGAAGAGTCATTGGTGTAAGGCTATTGCAATTGACGATGAAGAATGTTACAGCTTATGGGCCTCTTGTGACCCTCGGAAAACCTGCGATGGAGGGGTTGATAAGGAGAGGGTTAATGATGACAGATACACGTGGACTACACTTAACGATGAAGAAAAATTAGCCAAGTTCTCGATTAAGGAAGTGTAAGGACCACCTATAAGCATTACTGCAGACCCTTACTCATCACGGAAGATGAGTTCACACAAGCATGGCCGACCTGCAACCCCTTTCATGAGTATTGCAACAGAGGGGGCAATATGAAGAAAAAAGTTTAGATATGCCCACATGAATCTGGGAGGCATAACGTTAATTTTGGGGACCTGTAATTCAAAGATTGGTACTCAGTAAGGTTCGGTGACGTAATAATTAATTCGGTCTTGTTGAGAAATCTAGAACTCAAATATGAAAGACATATTCTTCAAGGAAAAACCATTAAACCCCTCGATGATATTCATTCTGGCAATAACAATGATGAAGGGACTAAACCCTAAACCCTAAACCCACTCAAAATCATTGGTGTGAACAAATTAAAACCAGTGACGGAAATGTTTGGGCTTCCTGCAATCCTTTTGATTATGAATGTAACGGGTGAAGCAGCATTGAGAGAGCTGGGGAAGACGAGTTCCTGTGGACCTCGAATAATGACTCGGAAAGAACAGAATTGCCTTGGCCAGATGATTTAGGATTCGACGATTGGGTAAGAATCGAATACGGAAAAATTGACGCGCTAACTAAGGAGAAAATCTGGAATGGGTGTATGAGTAAAGATCAACCTAACAACGAAGTTCCAAATGGAGAATCAAATGATGACACCAAGGACTCATCGAAGAAGGAACATGAGGAATGTAAACAAATGATCGTGGAAAATTCACTCAACGTTAACCAACTTAAAGACACCAATTCCGACGACGATTTTGATTACCTCGAGCTTCAAGGTGAAGATGGGTTCATTGACCCCGATGATGAAGTACACGAGAAAAGAAGATACAAACTTCTTGGCATCCCGTTTAAGAGACCGCCACCGATTATTGTCAAAAAATATGAGTTCACTCGATACCACTTGGGGCCGGAGGAAAAATTTTGAAAAATTCGGAAGATCAGGACTAAAGAATGCCTCCGCACTACCAAAAATGTCGCTTGGGCCAGGCATAACTTAATGAAGGACATGGAAGAGGTGGGCCATGTCCAAATGGCACCATAAAGCCCCGCAGGTCTGATTCTAACTTAAAGACTCGTAAATAAAGAAAAGTGCTCTTTCGGGAGGCAAACCGAATTATCCCTTTCTTTTGTTTTTCCATTTCTGTTGGGTTTTGTGTTTTTAACCATTTTGTAGGAAACTTGGAGTAATTGCTGCTGCAGCATACTGATCTGACCAGAGTTACGGCATAACTCATCTCAGTGGTTACGCCGTAACCAATCCCTTGCAGCAGAATTTCGGATGCATTAGTAATTACGGCGTAATACCATCTCAGTGGTTACGCCGTAGCTACACTCTTACAGCGTATGCCAGGTTTTGCCTAATTACGACGTAACTCCTCTTAAGAGTTACGACGTAACTTTTCTCTGTTTTACTTCTTTTATTTTAAACACAATAACCTTGTATTAGTATTTTAAATGAACTTTGTGGGTGTGTTCCCTGTAGAATACTGAAAGTTCAGGGACATTCTTGCAGAATACTGAAAGTTCAGGGACATTATTTGCAAAGTTTTTTTCGAGGACATCTTTCACAATTTTGGAAAAGTTCAGGGACATTTTTCGCAGTTTTCTCTATATAAAATTATAAAAATTGAAACTATATGCCCGATTTGACCGATCTAGCCGATTGTTTTCCGATTTGGCCAATTTATACCTGATTTGGTCAATTTTTATCCGTAACCGAGTTGGCCGATTTATCCAATTTTTGTCCAATTTGGTCGATTTATGCCTTATTTGACCGATTTTTTATCCGATTAATCGGTATGTTGATTGATTTTTTTTACTAAGGGTTAGTGAAAATCGAGGAGGTTAATCCCCACCTAGCGATTAATCGGCCGCCTTGGCCGATTTTTGCAACACTTATATTATCCCCTTATCGCAAGAGGTGAGATCAACAAATATCACTTTTTTCCAATGTTATAAATAGAGCGAGGCGTGGTGTGGTGGCATAAGGCGGCACAAAATATAAAATATTTATATTTTTATATCAAATTTCATATATATCGAGTTTACAAAAAGCGTTGTACATAATGAATAAGGTTGCTAAACTATCATTGCACGTAATATTCTTCATTTTCTAAAATAAATAAATAAATAAAAAATTATCAGAATAAAAAAAACTCGTCATGCTAAACACAAAGGCGCGCCTTTCCACGCCTTTTCACGCCTTATTTCAAGTCATGTCTAGAACCAACGCCAAGGTCCATTTTGTAAAGTTGAGCCTACGCCTCGCGCCTTGACGGTGCCAAGACGCGCCTTTTAGAACACTGCTTTTCTTTGAAGATCAAATGGGTGAATCTTAGTCATTCATTTTTTTTATCAAACAAAAAAAACTCATTTTTCATTTTGTTTAAAACAACATATCCTGCAAACGGTAAATCATCAAGCTATGAAAAATACACCACGGCAACGTGAATATTTTTTATCTTTCAATAGACAGACAATTTGATATATTTTCGACGATTTTGTAGTGTTGAAATTTTCGCTCAGAAAAATTATACATGATTTGTAAAATCACTTAGGATTTGTTAAAAATCATGTTTGATTTGATTTGTTAAAAATCATGTTTGCTTTCATAAATCAAATGTTTAAAAATCACACGTGATTTCACAATTTACATGTGATTTTTAAAGCAATAAATCACATGTGATTTTTCGGGGTAAAAATTTTGAAAAATAAAATCGTTGAAAATATATAGAAGTGTCTATCTATAGAACAATAATTTAATTCTTATCGCGAGGGTATACTTAATTTCGTGTAACGATTAAAGGTTTGTGAAATATTTTAATTTTAAAAAAAGAATGAAAGTGGGTTTTTTTTAGCTAATTAATTAATTTCAATTAATAATTAACCTAGACCATAGATGTAAAAAAGATGGACATTAAAGGATTTGATCTTTAAAGAAAAAATGATTCGTAGAGAACTTTTGTCCTCATTGAAAACATTTAGTTGAGCAGTTAAGGCTAGCTTTTGGAGAATTAAGTCATGGGTTCAATCCGAACTCCTAACTAAAAGGTCACTGAAACAGATGCTCATTGTTTAGGGCTAGGTCCTTGGGAAAGGATCAGTCGGCACTCAAAAAAGATGCATGAGGTAAAGGTTTCTCACTGATTTAAACCTTTTGGAGAACGTGCTTCACATTATCAGATAGTATATGAGCATATGACCCATTATATTTGAGAATTGATTTGCACACAAAACTTTTTGATTAAAACACATCAATTTATACATTTACTAAACGGGTCCGGGTCAAGTGGGTCTCGGCTCGAGTTGGCCCATCAGGTTTTCAATATTTTTTTTTTATTTGAGTGAAAAATAAAATAATTGAAAAAAAATGTTCAAAAGTTTTTTTAACCCTCTAAAACCCGTTGGTTAATTGTTAGGCTAGTAGCAATAGGTCGGTCGACCCTTTCGGTTGTGCAAGGTTGACCTCCGGTTGCCCCACTGTGGGAACTCGATTGTGGTCGGTCGGTCGACCAAGATGGGACGAACTAGTTCATGTACTCGACCGAGTTTGTATCTCACTTTTTGACAATTTTTGGTACCGTTTGGGTTAAAATAAATAAATAAATAAATAAAAACTTTACCACATTTACAACATTATAAATATCAACCTCAAACACATTTTTGAACAAACAATTTCAAACACAATTCAAACAACTTCTCATCAATATTCATCATGTCATAAAAAAAGACTCCCACATCAAAAAACTGACGATCCCGACTTCCCCAAAATTCCCAGAATTTGAATTTCTCACCGGATCCACCATTTGAATTAATCGGTGTAACACCAACACAAAATCGGGGTATTCGTTTTCGTGCACCCGATTTTGAATATCAAACACGACTACCACAACCCAACCAAAAATCAAAACCCATTTTACGTCAATCGTCCATATTTCTCACCGGGTCGTCCTAATATCAATCAAAACCAATCACCAAGCGGGTCGGCATATCATCCTAACATGGATTTCTCCCAATCTTCCCAACCAAATTAATCGTTTTCATCGCTTCATGGTGTTAACCTTGATATGGATTTTGATGATTTTATGGAATACCCTCCTCACAACTATACGTCTCAACAATACCCGACTCAAGATGCTTCGATGGGCCAGGGTTCGGGGCACGGTTCATACAACGGTTCTATTCGTCTTGAAGACGATGTCGAAGAGACGTCACCCGTCAAATCAAAGAAGGGTTCAAAACGGGCTACAAAGGAGAAGGGCAAGAATGTTGCAAACAAAATGCCCGAACTATGGACAAAAGAGGAAGAGGTCACGCTTTGTAAAGCTTGGATACATGTGTTGGAAAATTCGTCTAGAGGGAACGCTATCAACTGGAATGGGTTTTGGGAGGAGGTGATATCGTACTTTGAACAAGAAACTGGTTCAAAAAGAACCTACGACTCCATCACGACCAAATGGAAGGGTAGGATTTGTTCTAGGGTTGGTTTCTTTTGTGCAATTATGGATAATATCAAGAAGAATCACGGAAGTGGTGAGAATGACGAAGACGACTATGAAAAGGCTTGTAACTAATACCGAGTGATTCACAAGCATGAGTTTACATTGAAGGAGTGTTGAAAAGTTTTGAGGAAGCATTCTGCTTGGAAAACTGTTGAGATGCCTTCTTTCACCCCGAATAGTCGGAAGAAATCCAAGACTTCGGAAACCACCTCGGATCAACAAGAGGTCCTTTTAATCCCCAAGACGTGGATGATTCTGAAGAGGACGAGACTCGAGAATCACGACCAAAAGGTCGTGACGCAGCCAAGAAGAAAGCACCCGAGCCACCTAAATCATTTGTTAGTACGATGGCCAAGAACTTTTTCAAGTTCAAGCATTCAAGTAAGGAAAAAAATAATAATATGGAAGAGAAATACTTAAAGTTGAAGCAAAAAGAGTTGGAGCTTGTAGAGGCAACGACAAGGCGAGCCGAGGAGTTCAAAAGGGAGAAACTTGAGATCTAACGTCAGCAACTTGCATTGACCAACACAATCAAACCGGACACAAGACTTAATTTTCTACAACACACCCCTCGACCCAACTATGCTCGCACGACAACTACAAGAACTTCAACAACTTAAGGCAGCAATCAAAGAACGCCACAACTTAGATTATTAGTTTCAGTTTTTAATAAGTACTGTAATGTTTACATTTTATTAGTTTAAGTTTTTAATTATTGTTGTAATGTTTAAGTATTTTTATTAATGAAATTTAATTTTGTTTTTAAAAATATTTGAATAAAAAAAAAAAAAAAATACAAGGTCACCACTGTGGCAACTAGATCATCGCACGGTAGTTCGGAGAAAATCGATATGGTAGAGAATCAGGTCACCACTACTACTAGCCTTATACAACTGAAATTTATATTTAATACCCATTTATAAACCCATCTAAAATATAAAGTGAGACCCAACAAAACCAATAACCTCATAAATATTACCAATTTTACCCATAAATAACCAATGGGTCTAATTTTTCCACTGCTAATAAAAACCACTAGTTAAGTCCATCCCTCGGACATGATCGTGTATAGTTGTATTGTACGCAGGGACGGACCTAAGTTTTCCTTAGGGTGATAAAAAATTTCTATGGGTCTTTTACAAAACTTTTTTTTTATTTTTTTTTACAACAAATTTATTACAACCTACACCACCTATCTTACAAATTTTATATAATATATCTCCAACGAGACTTGAACACACAACCTCTAGGTTGACAGACCACTCACATACCGCTGAGCTTAGAGGCCTTGGTACAAAATTTGCATTTTAAAGAATTTGATAGAAGATACATTTCGTGACTTAGAATCGGGTGTGAGACGGTGGGTCTTTCCCTGATCGTACACACAAAATAAAGAAAGTTTAAGTTTATGTTATAAAGTGTTAGTTATTCGCATTGCTACATTGTTCTAAGTGTACATAAAACGAAAGGGTAGAATATCTACCCTTGCTAAACTAGTTCTAATCAAAATGTCGTGAATTAACAAGTAACATATCTTTCTATTAATTACACATGAAGTGGTAAAATATCTAAGGTAATCCAAATGTATAGTTGGTTGCAATGCCTAAGATGATTAGGTTAACAATGCGTACAACTACAAATTCTAAAGGCTAAAAGCCTATAATGTCAAAGTTTTAGTTGATTATCCTCGACTGTTTGAAAGAGGAGAGACCAATAATATCACTTACACGCAATACATTGAATTATGATGATTATGTTGGTTCTTAGTTAGGTATAATCAAACTCATCACTGTTTATCATTGGATAGATATTATTTTAGATGATGTGGCTAAACGACTTGTATCCACTATGAAGTTGGTAACTGATATAAACATGTCGTTTTCATGATTGACCTTACCCAAAAACTTATAAATGCAGGGTGTTAATGTCCAATTTTAGTTCTAGAGTTCACAACACCACATATAGGGATATGCAAACGACCAAAACTCGACTATAGGTACGAAATCAGGATCAAATATGACTGGGTACATATATATTTTTAAACCGTAATATAAAAACACATTTCGATGGACCGGATACATTATTTAAGATGCATTTTAGAAAAATTTATTTTTTTATTTTATTTATTCTTTTTAAATTAACACAAATCCGAAAAAATCCATGGGTCCCGAGACCCGTGGGAACCTCTGGTTTCGTCCCCGAACTCGAGTCATAAAGAACCTTAAGTAGTACATGTTAGGTTAATGATAACTTCTGGTGTTGAAAACGACTTGAATCGAGGTTGAATTATATGGTTTATCACAAGTTTGTTAAAGTCGTGTATTTTATATCATATTTAATGATTAAACTAACTATTTGTTACTAACGGTAAACTCCCCAACAAAAACTCTAAATGTTCAGAAGTAAATTTCTTATTTAAATTAAATAATCCTTTTAATGTATTAATGAAATTAGGTTTTGTTGCTGTTTACTAATAAATTAATTAGGTTTATATCTTTATAAAGCTTCAACAGCCATCATTTATTTTGTTTTATTGATTTATAAACATGCATTGTTTGTAATCTTTAAAGTTTAAACTTGAATTTCTATTCAATTCAGAGCAAAAAGTAAATAAATATCCTGATGTGTCTAAAAAATTTAATTTATAAAATGTCGAATTATGTGTTTGTGTATCTTAAAACTTAATCTAATTTGGAGTGTCTATATAGCCTTTGAACATTTATAAGATCTATGCATGACTATAATTCTTTGTTAAGTTACTTACTTATGCGACTATAATTCTATGTTGAGTTACCTACATTATATTCCCCTTTTCTCTATATTATTAACCACATTTCTGTTTCAGTTATCTCAAATTAATTGTCCACTACTAAAAATTGATAAAGAAATTTAATCGAGTTTACTATATTACTCTTACTTGAAATTCTTATTACAAACTTTCGATAAAGTAGTACTACCTCCGTCTCATAATAATTGTCCACTTTGACATTTATAAGTATTTTTTATTCAAATTTGACCATAAATATTTTTATTTGTTTAATTTAATATTTGATGAAAAATATATGAACAAATTGGGTTTTAAATGTATTTTCATTTGGTATAATTTTCATCAAGTATTATATAACACAAATAAAAATATTAATGATCAAAGTTGAAAAAGAAAGACTCAAATAGTCAAAGTGAACAATTATTATAGAACTGAGTGAGTAATTAATTAGTTAAGTGCAAAATTATCATTCTGCAATAAGTAAGAGAGACAAAACAATAATAATTATGTTTTTTTTAAACTATATATTTTTTGTCGGTACACAAATATTTTTAAATAACGAAATGAGTACTATAGGTTATGTATTTATACGTTCATAGGTATGCATGTTACATACAATATACGTATAAACATGAATTGAAGTATGTTAAATGCTATTGAATTTCAAAGTAAATTTCCAACAAATCCACCCACACCCTTCTTAAATTTTTCAATAACTATAATATTAAATATCATTTATGTATATAGGCTTAGAGTTTTCAATTTCTTTTGTTCTTCTTTAACAATTGGAAGATTAATGAATGGTCCATTTAATTAACTTAAACAAACTTAAAACAATTTAACCCATGAGGTTGTTATCATATCCACGAAATATGATTCCAGTTGAGTAAATAATCATAGACTCACACTACAAAAGATAATGAAATTGTAATTGTGTAATATCTTAATTATATGAAGAAGGACTTGAAAATATTTGTATATGAATTTATTTTATAAAACATTATACTTTCAAAGCTTGGATAAAGTCATAAAACTGTGTATATTGTGGTTGTGTTATGAATGATAATGACTAAGCAATGAATGAAGGGGTTCATCTTGAATGTGTGTTTGTATTATTTTTTTTTAATGACGAAATAAATGCAAAAAAATGGTTGAAATGAAATAAATTTGTGTTATATGTGCATTTACTTGCTTACTTGATATCCTATATATAAATGATGTTTTGAGGCTCCAAACCAACAACTACATCCCACCTCTACCAATCTTTCTCTGTCTAAAGGTAAGCATATGTATATATCATATGTTCAAACTTATGTTTATAGTAACATGAATTTGATTTAAATCGACTATATTATGTTTTGATGCAGGAAGTTGGCTTGTAGAAGATATCGTTTTGAGCAAAAATCGAAGAAGATGAGCCGAAGAAACGGTGGTGGTAGTCCGAAGCTTGATTTGAAGTTGAATTTTTCGCCACCAAGAGCTCGTGGACCGATGTCACAATTACCAAACCAATCAAACATGTTGTTGTCTCCTACAAGCTCTTGTGTCTCTTCAGAGCTTGTTCAGGATGAGACGGGCCTCCAGTACTCAACGAGCCCAGAGGCCACGTCTATGATGTTGGTTGGGTGTCCTCGATGTCTCATGTACATCATGCTATCCGAGGACTACCCCAAGTGCCCTAAATGCAAGAGCACCGTTTTGCTTGATGTCGTACGTGAGAACCTCAAGAAAACAAAAAAGAGTTAGAATGATAAAAATAAAAACTATTTTAGAAGGTAGTAGGAGTTTATGTTTTTCTTAGCTGTAAGGGGTAATGTTATTTAGGCTCCATTTATTTCACTTCGGTCGTTCATGTTAAAGGTTTATGCTAAATGATTGGATTCTAAATAACAATACCCATTTACCTCTCTATTGTACGTTTTTTTGATTATTTATTATATCCTCTAGTTATGGTTTAATAGAAATCGTGTACTTAGATTTTTTTTTTCTTCGATGAAATGGTGAATTATATTGATAAAAACATTGCTTGTAATCAGCTTACAAGACTCGTAGATCTCAGTGGACTTAGAAGCGAGTTGTGCTAGGTTTATTTTTCACTTTGTCAATGGGCCGGTAGCTAAGCCTTATACGCGTAGTTCCTTGAATTTTCGATATGCTTTGTTGAATTTTCGATATTTTTTGTTGAACTGATTACAAATCAAACATAAACATTTGCAACGAATGCGATTGCGATTGCCTTGACTTTTAAAAGCAAAACAAAAGTCATCAAAGTGATCAAGCTCGGCAACTAATGTCCCAATGAATCTAATATTTTGGGTATATAGTTGTAACAGCTTCAATCTCAAAGATTTTCATGCAGAAATCGGAGTATACTTTTATATTGTTATGTTAAAATCATAAGGCTTTCTGTTGATAAATAAACAAACCATTGTTATTATTTCCTATATTTAATTATTTCGAGTATTACCCTTTAGAAGTGAAAATTTAACTTGCTGATGCAAATATAAATATAATTAATTGATAATTTTTAATTAATTTTTTTCCAAACATGTTTTAACAGAAAAATCTTTCTGTTATTAGTTTATTACTATGAGGTTGGCTGTCTAGGTTAGTATGCCACGTACTTTAGTTCCGATGTTTGACAAATAATTGGTCAACCTCTTTGACTTTGACCAACAGATACATGAAATGTTTTATAACAAGTATATCACCAACATGAAAGAAAAATATTAATCAACTTTGATTTTACACAAAATATATTATATATACTTTGAACGTGTTCACGTACATACATGTATTCGTGTATCAATGTATCATGTACATGTTTAATTACATGTTTAACGTTACAATTCTTCTGAGGACAGACAAACAACTACAAAAAATACTTTTATTCTCCACACTTATTTTGCTATGATATAATCATGTGGACATTTTTTTATATAGATAATAATTTTGCTACACCAATATATGTCACAAATATTTTAAAATTAATCCACATATATAAGTATGTACAATTACAATAAAGCTACACTTATATGTGTAGCAAATGTTTTCACACTTTTTATTATAAACATTTTTTGCAATTTTACCACACTTTTAGGTGTGGACATCCAAACAAAATTTCCACACTTTTAACTTTAGAAATTTTGATAATATCTCCACACTTACATGTGTAGAAAAATTTGTCACACCCATTATTACCACACATGAAAAGCGTGGAATCAATAATTTTACACATTCTTAATTGTGACCATTTGGCTTTTAAAATGTAAAGAATTCAACTAGTTTTTTTTTATAGTGAGTTCTTTTATCTCTATATCTGTGTATCAGCTAGTTAATGATAAGCATACTAATAATAAGAATAGCACGATATCCGCGCGGTGTGACGACAAATACTTTGTAATCAACTTTTCTATCGAGCAATATTTTTCGATCTAATGTTTTTCGTGATAATGATTTTACAAATAGCGAGAATTTTAAGAAATAACTTTATTACACACTATTTCATATCGCAATGTCAAGTACATGTGCATCAAGATGCAATAGCGATACCAAAACGGTAATCAGTAGTATTAGGAAGTTGTTATGATTGACGGTGAAACGTACTTGCTAATTAGTTGATGTTTTGTGATATTCATCTCAGTATTATATAATGTGTAGAGAATCTTCATATTTTATATGTTTACACTTTTCTATATTTTATAAATTATTTAAAAATCTTTGTACTCTGATATGCATGATTTTTTTCAATCAAATTTATTCACAGAATAATTAAGATTTCACTAAATTGGTACTAAAATATATACATAGATGATAAAGGTGCGTTTAGTTGAGGGAAAACACCCTTGTTTTCCACAAAATGTTTTGTGGAAAACAAGGAAAACAGAGATCACGTTCAAATTAGTGTTTTCAGTAAAATTCTCTCTAAAACACAAATTCCTATTTCCAACTTTTAATACACAAAGTGGAAAACACTTTTTTTTTTTCACCTATTTTCCTTTAAAATACCTAAGTAGTTTTCGTTAGTTTTATATCGTTTTTGTCGGTTTTTATCCGTTTTAGCGATTTTATCCGTTTTTTACGTTTTGTCGTTTTTCATCGTTTTCGTTTTCGTCCGATTTTTTACGTTTATTACATTTTCTACGTTTTCGTCGAATTTTTCGTTTTGTAATACTTTTTCGTTTTCGTCCAATTTTTACGTTTTCATCGCTTTCTTCGTTGCGTCTTATTAGTCCATTTTTTACGTTTTGGATTCGTTCTTTTTATGTTTTTAGATCTATTTTTATGATTCGTTTGAATTTTTACGTTTTAAATTACGTTTTTAACGTTTTTTGTGTCAATTTTTCTACGTTTGCGTCCGATTTTTCACGTTTTTTACCGTTTCTCGATTTTTTCACGTTTATGTCTTTTTTTTTATGTTTTTAGATTCGTTTTTACATTTTAAGTTTCACGTTTTTCATCTGTTTTTTTATGCGTTTTAAATCGTTTTTTAAGCTTTTCGCCCGATTTTTTTCACGTTTTAGTTCAATTTATTTACGTTTTGATACGTTTTTAACCTTCCCGTCCACTTTTTACTTTTTACGTAAATTTTTATGTTTTAACCCTTTTTCACGTTTTAAACCCTTTTTCGTCTTAGTCCGTTTTTTTACGTTTTCGTTTCTTATTTCACGTTTTCGTCTATTGTTTTATGTTTCATCCAGATTCTTCACGTTTGATGCAATTTTTCGTTTTCATCTTTTTCACGTTTTTCGTCGTTTTAGGTTTTTAAAGGTTTTCTTACGGCGAAAGTAAAAGGCAGTAGCGTAAAAAGTAAATCAACATTAAAAGGCGAAAAAAGTATAAAGAAGTAGAGGCGAAATTAACCGGCCGGCGATAAAATACCAGCAACGTGGCTCTAACAATGACAGCGGGCGAAACAGCGAAGGGCCGAAAACATAAGGAAACAAAGCGAAAGGTAAAAAAGCCGAGCGTAAAAAAAAGCGGATAAAACTTACACACTAATTCAGTAGGTAGACCAATCAAAATCTGTCCCTGACACACTAGACCCATTTTAAAACATGGCATATATGACCCATGACCCAAAGCCGCCCAACCCGACCCGTTTGCCACCTCTAATAAAAAGCGTATAAAATTGTTTCAAACATATAAAGCGTAAAGTGGATAAAACATAACGGATAAGCGTATAAAGCGGATGAAATAGGGAATTTTGCATTAAACAAAATTTAATGTTTTTATAATAGAAGGTGTAATTGAAAGATTTTAAATGTTATTTGATGTTATATTTTTACTTTTTTAATTCTTTATTTTCTCGTATTAGATTTTTTGTTGTAATTTATAATTTAGTTTGTTAGTTTAAAATATTTGTTTTGTGTTTGAAGATGTTTTTATGATATTACAAAGGTGAATAGAGAGGTGAGATAGAAAACAACAACACTTAAAGCATGTTTTTAGTTTTGCGAAATGGAAAACATAAACCATGTTCTCAAGTAAAGCGTTTTACAAATTTTCCATTGTTTTGTGGAAATAAAACTCCCTTCCCTTTTCCTACAAAACAAGAAATAGGAAATGAAAGAAAATGTTTTCTAACTAAACGCAAAATAAATGTTTTCGAATATGCAATTTTCAAGAAATTTAAATGTTCATAACTAAACAAAAATTTGACATTAAACTTACATTAATGTATACTATAAATAAGTATGTGTAAAAAAATTAGTGTTTAATATATTACTCATAGCATTAATCATGTATACATATTACATATTACTCTCTATTCTTTAAAAATAAGTCATTTAAAGAAGAAAAAAAATGACTTCCTCCATTCTATGTATGTATAATCATTAGCAATTTTTGTTTTAAGTTTAGAGTTTTTTAAGATCGTATTTATGTTTGATTTGGTACTCTTAGTTTCAGTGATAAATTACATATCTTCTTAGTTTTGAATATTTGATGATTTCGGTATGTATCTTTCATTGTTGTATCTAACTTTTAGTTTTATGGTAAAACAAAATAAAATAACCTTCTCGAAAAACTTTACGATGATCTTGAAGCCACGAGTGCTATCACTTATATGTAAAAAAAGGCGATGTCTTCACCTAGCTTATCTTAGCGATAACAATTTAGTTTCTTGAGTTACTTAGAGTGTTGGGCTTTGACATGTTATGGTTGCGCCAACGGACCAATGGCACCACCGTAGAGTATCCTTGGACGTTTATCCGTGCCCCATGGTCTGCCTACCAAGCCAATGCCATGTCGCTATAGGGTTATTTTATTATCAAACTTATGTCTATATTGTGTTTGTGTTTGTGGTGTAAGTCAGAGGTAATCTATAACATGTTATTGGGAAATATCATGTTTTCTGATTATGTGTAAAAAAATTCTAATGTGACAACTATATAACATGTTGTAGGTATTTACCATATCTTTCCCCCTTGTAATTAAAATAGAAGAAAACTATACGGGCCAAGGTGCGGCAAGTTTGACACCATAGCGTTAAAAATCAAAAGACCTTCATTTATTCTGCTTTTTCTTTTTCCCTTTCAACAACTTTTTTTTCCAGCTTTTTCTCTTGGTATAAAGATGGCCACAGTCAACTGAAAAAAGTCGGTCACGAACCATGGGCGACCAATATTAATATCAGTCACTTCGAGAGTGGGGAAAAAAATATCGGTCGAAGGTGTTGGTTTTGCATCTATCGGTCTAAATAACGACCGATTGTGAGACACACAAAACTCCAAAAAAACTTACCGTTTTGATAAGGATTTAAAACGTACACTTTAAAGGGGTCATTTAAGCCCTTAATAAGCCCCTTTTATATCAATTCTTTGCTTAACCGTTTCTTTTTCACTTTTTAGGTCTCTTGGAAGAAAAATCTTTGGAATGATGCATATTTGGACGAAAAGGAGTGAATATATGAAGAAAAATGGCAAAAGTCAGATCGAGAACCTCAAAGCTGCTGGAATTGAACACTGCTTGGCGTCTCAACTAAAAGGCGTAGATCCTCTATCACAATTAAAATCTCGGCGGATCGGTAGACTTTGCTAAAATACACGATGGCGTCGAGGCTTTGAAGAAGGAAGGCGTCCACGAAGACTTTCATCTCAGACGACCTAGATCCAATCAGGCAGCGTCCACGATGAAGCCCGACAGCGTCACAACTACGCGTGGCCCGTCCCAACGATTACTTGGCCAAGGCGAAAAACCTATGACCAGCGGCTCGGCGGCGTCCACTATAAAAACGACAAGTGTAAGAATGTAAATTATATATAGAAATCAAATTTTGAAGATTTTAGGAGGTAGACTTGTGGAGTAAAACCCTAAGCGTTGTAGTCCGACTTGGGCCGGTATCTTAGGGTTCCCAAACCTATTTTACATCAAGATAAGTGTTTTACTTCATTGATTTCATTATGTCTTCCATTGAATGTATGTATGCTTGCGTGTTTAACATGTCCGGCTAAATTTCTTGTGTGTTTGCTTAGATCTATGAAACCTAGTAATTAATTATTGATTGGTTGTCTCTTATCTTAATTGTAATTGGCTTAGGAGTGTAATTAGGCCATCGTTGTGTTTAAATGCTTGAGTAATCTTTGTAAACCTTAGTTTATGAATCACTTAGCGGATTCCATAGTCGAAACATCCAAAGATAATCTTAAAGTTAGTTTATGAATCATAGTGGATTTCGTAGGCAATAACCTTAAGGTAGTCTCAAAGAGTTAGGGAAAAAGGCACACCCTACGACCTTAGAAAACACAACGCGTTAAGAATAAGGACGTGACAATTCAACCACCAATAAAAGATAACTAGGGAGTAATAGTATCTAGGTAGACACATTTTTAATTATCATACGAGCACACATAAAAAAGACATAGACTACCCATAGTTTAGACAATTAGAATAGTAGAGTAATCGGTAGAAGTACCACCCCCCAAATCCAAACCCCGAGATTTTACCCTTAGCTTTCAAAAAAATATAAAAAGATAAAAAAAATAGTCTTCCTCAACCTCAACCTTAGCGTAGTACACTTATCACTAGCATTCCTATTCCCCTAGAGAACGATATCAATACTCGAGGCTTACCCAATACTACACTACAACGATTAGGTTCACTGTCCAGGGTGTTGAAAAACTTGTTCGACGAAAAGGAAGTTCCTTTGACCCCGAACGCACCTTGTACGCGCATCAAGTTTTGGCGGTAGGGGAATAGAATAGCTAGTTAGATTTCTATCTCGTTTAGGTTCCTTTGCTTGATTCCTATCAAGTAAGATTTTTTCTCATTTTTAGCTTCCTTGTAGTCTATCCCCCTTCTTCGTGACTTTGTTAGTAATCCCATCACTTTTCATCATGGAAGGTGATAACCCGCCACCACTCATTGACCTGCCAAGAGGCCGTACTCTTGGTGAATACTTTAGACCAAGCCACCAAGGCTATAGGAACACCATTGAGCTCCCCGATCAAGCTCAAACTACGGCCCTACGATCCGACACCATCCGGTTAGTGCAAAACGGATGTGCATTCCATGGACTTAGTTCTGAAGATCTAATCAGCATCTCAAGGACTTCCTTAAAATCATTGATTCCATCGACCTTGATGTTACCACACGGAGACCACGGGCCGTCTCTTCCAATTCTCTCTACAGGACCAAGCTAGTAATTGGCTTGAGCGACTTCTCGCCGGATCCATCTCAAGTTGGGATGATCTCACCACTCGTTTCCTTACCCAAATTTTTCTCACCGGGGAGAACTACTAAACTTAGGAATGAAATCTTGATGTTCCAACAACGTCAAGGTGAATCTCTCTACGAGGCATGGACTCGATTCAAGGACTTGCTCCATAAAGTCCCTTATCACGGCATTGATCTTTGGCTTCAAGTCCAAATATTTTATGATCATGTCAACTTCTCAACTAAGCAATCCATCGACCAAGCAGCCGGTGGCAAACTTAGTGATCTTACCGCGGAAGAATCGTGGGGTACAATTGAGCACCTTGCCCTCTATGACAACGAAAGTTGGAATGACCCCCGTAAGTTGCCCAAAACCGTCAAGACAATCTCCTTGCCTCCCATTGACTCACAAACTTCCAATCGTAGGATGCTCAAACTTGAAGATCAAGTTAAATTCCTAATGAGCTCCTACGAGAATCCTAAGTCTTCAAGCCAAGTGAACAAAGTCTCTTCCTTGTGTGAGCTATGTAGTGGTCCCCATGACACTCGTATTTGCGCGAGACTCCCCGAACAAGCTTCCGTTGACTACGCATCCTCGAGTACCAATGGAATGGGAGGGAGATTCCCCACAACACCCGGACCTAGGACTTTCAATGATGCCCGAGAAGCATGGAGGGGCAAACCCGACTACAATTGGGGACAAACCAAAGAATTCATCTCTAATGATTCCCCATGGTCCCACAACCCTAGCCAACAAAACATAGAAGGGTTGTTGCAACACCTAGTTACATCCCAAGAAGCTCAAATAGCCAAGCTTTCGGACCGCTTTAACCAACAACAAGCCGAGATGGATAGGAAGATAGATAACCTTTTGAAAGCCATGAACAATAGTGATAGGAAGACCACCGAAAAGGTTAATGCCATCTCGATTCATTCTCCCGAAGCTTCCAGTGTGAAAATTAAGGACCCTAGTAAGTTATCTAAGCACATTCAATTCGTCAATGCCATCACCTTAGTGAAACCAAATAGGACTAATGACGAAGCAAACCATGAGACTATGCTTGAGGTTAGTGAAACTCCTAAGGAAGAATCAACCAACGAAGTAGATGAAGTAGGTGATGAATACTTCAATAAGTTTCCTACGGAAGAGGAACTTTCATGCTACCCACACTTAGTACGCGACCTTCGTCACATGTATGTTAGGAGAAGCCCTCAGATCAAATTTGGAAATCCTTGGAATCTCAACATACCATGTTGCATAGGACATCTTTTCGTGGCAAAGGCCTACATTGATCAAAAATCCCCAATAAATATCATGACTAGCACATAATGTAATTGGGTGATGAAGAAACCTATCCCAAATAGGCAAGATCCCGATGATCCTAGAGTTAGTTGTAATTTTCTTGGTAGAGTTAAGGGATTACCCGTCTATGTAGGTAGTTTCACGTACCCTACGGATTTCATAATTGTGGAGGATATTAGTACGGCCATAGATCCTAGCTTGTCCTACGTAATTCTAGGAAAGCCTTTCATAGAAAACACCGGGATGACTTATGATCCATTGTTAAGGATAGTTAGATTCAAGGATGAAACCGATGACATAGCTTACCAAATGCCATTTAAGATTGAGAAATTTTCGTTACTAACCAATGATGAAAAAGAACTTAAGCTATCGGTCTACTATAGGAATGAGGAGGATAAGGAGAAAGGAGTAGATTATGTGATGAATAAGATTTTTGGGTTCTATAAGGATTGTTTGAAATTAGGACCGGAATATAGAACTGATTGGGGGGAAATGACTTCTTAGAAAGATGCATAATAGGACATTACTATAACATGGAAAACCCCAATAGAGATCATCATGATGGAGAAGGTGATGGCAATGAAGTCACGTAGGAGCACTACTTTGAGTCTAACTACAAGACTCATAAATAAAGAAAAGCGTGGGAGGCAACCCATGCTTAATTGTTTGCTTGTTTGTGTGTCATATATATTTTCATTATTGTATGTTCTCATGTTTGAATTTGTGAAAATGCTTTATTTTGTCTTTAACCTCGTCTTAATTACATATAAAGGTATTTTACAATAAGATAAGTGTAGGGAGGATTACAAACGTTTTAAAAAGAACGTGAACAGGAGAGCTACAAATAATGAAATTGATATATATGTGTGTTTGTTAGAGTCAAATGCTTGTATCGAGTCATAATGGATGTTTTGCAGGACTTTTTTAAAGGTGTAATTTTTCCAGAATTTTTCCAGGAAAACGTAACAGACCAGTTTCGGTCAGGATAACCTGACGGCGTCAGGATTAGAACATGGCGACGTCAGGAGGAGCATAAACAGCTTATAAAATTTTTCTCTTTTTCTGTGCTAAGTATAAATTTTTGGAAATTCTCAGGTCTTAATTTTCCAAAAAATCCGCAAACATCCATTCCACAAGCATTATATCCTAGTGTGGTTGAGTCATATATAGTTTTACCGCCGATTTTACCCGAAGGTTTCGTCTATTTTCTTAAAGTGTGCAGGTTTTATTTATCAAGAAGAAGAAACATAATGTTGGATGAAGCTTATCACGCATACATTCTTCTTGGGAAATAATTTAACCACTACTTCACCGACCCTACCGAGCTAATCAGGGGAGTACTAGTTTCTTTCTCTTTTAATTACCTTCTGTTATCATAACTTTGATACTTTCGGGGAACACTGGGGACAATGTTCAGTTTAAGTGTGTGGAGGGAGAATAAAACGAGAACTTTGAAACTATGCTTATCCTTGATTATTTGTCTTGTCCTATTTCATTTGTGTAATAAGCTATGAGAAATATTTGTTAGGGCAATTTTAGCACCAAATTTAAAATTTTTCATGACATGTACGAGTGGGACTTTAGTCTTAATAAAGCGTCTCATGGATATGAGTTATATGACTAGCACAAAAACTGTATACAACTCCAATTCCACCCCAAAAATGTGAGGTTCGCCCCTAGATCTATAGGAATTAAAGCATTCACCTTTAATGCTTCGAGAGTGTACCGGTAGTATAATAGATTCTAGAACTTGTTTTGTGATGCATTTCGAGATCGCTAGTGAGACTACACTTGTGTAGTTAGGAATAACCAAATGATAAGAGGCATTAGGATAACCCTTGTTTGATACCCGTATTATAATTACTTCTTCCACACTGGTTGAGTAATTACCCCACACCCTTGCGATGTACTCATCTTTAGTACACGATACCCCTAGTTAACCCCTCAGAGCCTATCCTTTTCGCGGTTCTCGTGATGTTTTGGTTTTCCGGAATATCAATGAAGAGCATTTTTTACAATCCACCCCCAAATGTACACACAAATCGCTTTAGCCTACCTTATATGCACTGACCTTTAGTGCATTATTGTTATCATACTTAACCCTTAGTTTAATTATCTAGTTACTTGCATGGTTGCTAAGTCGAGTCATATTTTTTGTACACAGTTTTGGGATGATTGGGACTCATGGGTAAAGTAATATTTTATGGAGTGACGGGAAAGAATGTTAAATTCAAATTCCCTTTATTTACGTAATTAAATACTCCAAGTGTTTTGATCTTTTCAAATCGGGTCAAATTAATGTTAGAGTAATAAAAACTCAAGTGTAGGGATGCTCCTATAAATCCCTTATATTTTGATGTTATCTTAGAGGATGGTAGAGTAGAAGTGTATGCAAAAAAAAAAAAAAAATAAAATCGAAAAAAGAGTTTAGAAAAAAAATGAAGAAGAAACAAACGGGCTACAATCCTACATCTATCTTTATATTTATGTTTGTTTGTTTCAAAGTATCTAAAGTTTAGTGAGTCGAGTCTTGGCTTAGCAACGCCATTCTTTTCATGCTTGTAACATAAGATTTTTGACTTGCCACTACTAAATCACCTATCCAACCAAACCCTTTGTTTCCTTACCGTAAGCCCAACATTACAACCTTTTAAAGACCTCTTAGATAGTTTTTCCTAGGTGCTTACGCCAAAGCAGTGGAGGTTTGATCTAGTCTCAAGCCTATGTTAATCTATGTACTATGACCAGGTAATAAGTGTTTATCTTCTATTTCCATTTACTATATTTCATATACACCTGAGAGATGAGAGAATCCAAACACCACTTGTGAGGTGCTAGTATATAATTTCCGTGCTTGTTATGACTATTGCGGTGCTTTTACTTGTTGTGAATTATGTTAAACCATTGCTTCATGCCCTCTAACTTATAAATTGATTGGCCAAAAGCACATTTGCTTGAGGACAAGCAAATACTAAGTGTAGGAACATTTGATAAGGATTTAAAGCATTACACTTTTAGGGGTCATTTAAGCCCTTAATCGCCCACTTTTATATCCGTTATCACTTAATTTCGTTCCTTTTCACTTTTAGGTCTCTTGGAAGCAAAATGCTGGAATGATGCATATTTGGACGGAAAGGAGTGAATATATAAGAAAATGGCAAAGTCTAGATCGAGAAGACTCATCAAGCTGAGAATTGAACGGCGCTCCTAACTAAAGGGCGATACCGTCCCTCTATATGAATTAAAATCTTTGGCGGCTCGGTAGAATTTTTGCTAAAATACACCTGACGGGGCTTTGAAGAGGAAGGGCGTCACGAAGACTTTTCATCTCGGGACGGCCTAGATCGAATCGGACAACGTCCTGTGAAGATCGGTGCGTCCAACTCTACGTGACGCCGTCCCAACGATTACTTGGCCAAGACAAAAACCCTAATGACAGCGATCTGACGGCGTCCCACCTATAAGGCGACACCATCGCAAGTGTAAAATTATATATAGAAATCGAATTTTCAGAATTTTAGGAGGTAAACTTGTGGAGTAAAAACCCTAAACGTTTGTAGTTCGAATTGGACAGTATCTTAGGGTTCCCAAACCCTATTTTACATCAAGATAAGTGTTTTACTTCATTGATTTTATTATGTCTTCCATTGAATGTGTGTATGCTTGCGTGTTTAACATGTCCGGCTAAATTCCTTGTGTGTTTGCTTAGATCTATGAAACCTAGTTGTTAATTATTGATTGGTTGTCTCTTATCTTAATTGCAATTGGCTTAGAAGTATAATTAGGCAATCGTTGTGTTTAAATGCTTGAGTAATCTTTGTAAACCTTAGTTTATGAATCACTTAGCGGATTCCGTAGTCTAAACATCCAAAGATAATCTTAAAGTTAGTTTATGAATCATAGTGGATTTCGTAGGCAATAACCTTAAGGTAGTGTCAAAGGGTTAGGGAAAAAGGCACACCCTACGACCTTAGAAAACACAACGCGTTAAAATAAGGACATGACAATTCAACCCCCAATAAAAGATAAATAGGGAGTAATAGTATCTAGGTAGACACATTTTTAATCATCATACGAGCACACATAAAAAGACATAGACTACCCATAGTTTAGATAATTAGAATAGTAGAGTAATCGGTAGAAGTACCACCCCCAAATCCAAACCCCGAGATTTTACCCTTAGCTTTCTAAAAAATATAAAAAGATAAAAAAATAATCTTCCTCAACCTCAACCTTAGCATAGTACACTTCTCACTAGCATTCTATTCCCCAAGAGAATGATATCAATACCGAGGCTTACCCAATACTACACTACAATGATTAGGTTCACTGCCTAGGGTGTTGAAAAACTTGTTCGACAAAAAAGAAGTTCCTTTGACCCCGAGCGGCAGCGCTTTATGCAGCATCACGTTGCATATTTAAAAAAAGATTTTTTTTAAAAAACTTTACCACTTTACAATCTTATAAATACCAACCTCAAACACACTTCTAAACACACAATTTCAAACAAAATTTAAACAACTTCTCATCCATATTCATCATGTAAAAAAAATACTCCCACATCAAAAAACTGACGATCCGACTACCCCAAAATACCCCGAAATTGAATTTCTCGGGAAAACAACTTGAATTAACGGCATAAATCCACTACAAAAGCAACATATTCGATTTCGTGCAACCGCTTTTGAATATCCAACACGAATACCACAACCGAATTAAAATCAAAACCCATTTAGCGTTAATTATCCATTTATCCCACCGTATCGTTCTAATACAGATTTTCACCAAGAACCAAACGGGTCGTCGTATTATCCTAACATGGATTTCTCGTAGTCTTCCCAACCGTATCAAACGTATTCCCCGATTCGTAGTGCTAATCTTGATATGGATTTGGAGGATTATATGGCAGACTATCCGACTGAACAATACCCAACCCAAAACTATCCGAGTCAAGATGCTTCGATGGGGCAAGGTTCGGGTCATGGTTCATACCACGGTTCTAAGCCTGTTGAAGACGACACTGATAACATCAAATAGTCCTAAATTTTAAGTGTCAATTTCCCCCGATAATGCTCGTATTTTATATCATTTATATGGATTTATGTTTTTTTTTTGAAAAGCGACGATTTTATTAGCCACAAGGAAAAACAAACAAACACAAAAAAAAGAAGGCTCTAAGGTAGAGCCCCCAAAAGAAACTACGCTTGTATTCCTTTATATTTCACTTTCAGGTAAATTACGAGCATTGGAGCTTATGAGACAGTTTGGAGATTTTCTTAAAGAATTATGATAGTATGCCAACTGTAAAGCTACGGTAACTCACTCTCTTACATTACGCGTAGCTAGTGCTTTGACTCGAGAAGACCAACTTAAAGGTAATTATGTAACTCCCAACTAAGGTTGCGTAATCAACTAGGTCAAGAATTTTTCGTCTCCATCAACTACGCCGTAACTCCTCACAAAGATTACGGCGTAATCTTAGCAAAAGTAACCTGTATTGAAGATACGGCGTAACCTTTCCTAAGTGTTACGCCGTAAACTGCTTAACGAGAGCATTATTTGAAGATTTATTGAAGTTACGGCGTAACTCTCAACTCAAGTTACGCCGTAACTAGATCGTGCCTATAAATACCAGCCCTAATTTTTGCATTTCACATTATGCACTCACAACTAAAAGGCAGAGAACGTGAAGAGGGGTGTAAAGGCAAATCATTCGGAGCATATGGAGCCATCTCCAAGGGAGAAATCACTCCCTAACGATAAGTATTAGCGATCATTTTATCTTTTACTTTCGATTCATGTATTTCATTATGTTAAACATTGAATTCTTTGTTTCTTTTAATATGATCGGCTAAGCACCTTTGGTGCTAGCCTAGTTATGATTCCTTGAATGTTTTGTTTATGTTTTCATGCTTCCGTATAATTGTTTCTAGTGTATGCATGCATAGTTCGTTTGTAGTTACCCTAGCTTTGGTAGTTTTGAATGGCGGTCGTATCTAGTTGCTTAGGAGAATTGACCAACCGACCTTAAGTAGTTAGGTAGAGTTGGGGAGGGTAAGAATTGACCAATGGCGACCCTTCCTGCTGCTTGTGCAAAAATAATCATCGGTCGTTTGGATGAACTTAATAAGTTAGAGATGAGTGTCTAAGATGCTAGCGCCCGAGCACTCATTATTTCGAACCTTGCATGTAGGGTACTTAATAACTTGGCTTAGGTGACTAAAAACAACTCGACTATCAAGGGTAGAATCTTGACCTTGGGTGGAAGCCTTTCTTGATAGGTTAGGACGAATTGGCCAAATGCTGTCCTAGCGACTTAAACCCCCACTTGAATCAATTGGAAGTAGGGGTGTGCACGGTCGAAAAATTAGACCGGACCGGCCAAGACTGGACCTGACCGAGACCCGATTTTGGCAAAAATCTTAGGCGAGACGGACCGAATGTCGTCGGTCCGGGTCGTCGTCGGTCGGGTCCGGTCCAAAAAGGCCAAATTAGCCCAAATTCGTCGGTTTTGGTCTGGACCGGACCGAGGACCGAATTAGCCCAAAAGCCGAGATCGCGGACCGGACCGAATGTGGTCGGTTCGGTCGGTCCATCGGTCTTGGTCGGTCCGGCCCGTCCGGTCCGTTCGGGTCGTATGCTCATCCCTAATTGGAAGTAGTAAAACATGAACATTACACGATAGGATGAGTAATTAGGTTAGCACACTTTTCCTCTATTGATCACAACTCTATTTTCTTTACCCGCATTTATTTCTTGTTAATTAGTTTAATAATAAACCTTAAACCAGTTAAAACCAGCGACACCTAGACTTTATTAGAATCCGCTCTCATAGCTCTTGGGACGACCTCGGTTTTACCGATTACTACACTACACACGACCGGGTACACTGCCCGTGTGTGCATAAGGTAGACCATAGGTAAAAAAGACTTTATAAATATTAAAACCTGGTCAGAAAACCTGCATCAAGTTTTTGGCATTTGCGAGGAGTTATATTAGGATTTTTATTAACTCTTTTATTTTTGTTTTATTTTGAATTCTTGTTTTCACACGATTTCTTTTAAGTTTCAGGTACCATGGAGGTTGTAAACTTTGATAACCTCACATTCGAGGAATATCTTGCTATGACTCAAGATGAACAGGGGCCGAGACTTGTTAGGCCGGCCATTGCTGACGACACTCAGGTCGAAATCAAGCCACAATTCATGAGGGATCTTCGTGCGAATCCCTTCTACGAAAGCATTACCGATGTTGCTTACGAGCACGTGGATAGCGTGGAATACATTGTCAGCCTATTTAAAATTCCAAGAGTCTCTAACGATGTTGTCATGTTATTTCACTCACAGGAGCTGCTAAAAGATGGGTCGATAGATTTCCCGCCGGGACCGTCAATACATGGGATCTCCTAAAAAAGTACTCCATCTAGGACAGTAAAGTAGCTCGAGGAAATCCATAATTTCAAGCAGGAGGGCGATGAGACGTTGTACCAGGCCTGGGAATGATACAACGAACTCCTGTACAAATGCCCTACTCATGACCTTAATAGCCACCAAAAGGTGAATGTCTTCTACAAGGGTTTAAACATCTCCTCAAGACAAATGCTCGATTCGTAGGGACCATGTTAATACAAATATCGTCATCAAACGTTATTTATATTTTATGATCTTTACCTAAGTTTTGTTAACGAAAAAAGTAAATTTAATTTTTGTAAAGCATAAAGCTTGTCAAGATTAATAGATATTAAAACAAGCTTTCCTTAAATAAAATCTTCATCAGTCAAGCATTTACATTTTGATTAGTCATATATCAATTAACTATGATATCCTTCTAAACCATAATGTATGTCAACATTTTTAGATCAAGTATGTTTTAGTTTCTTAAAACAAAACATTACATATGCATTTACATTTAACATATTATTTCTAAAAATAGAAAACAACATATGACATCATGTGGTGCATAATTGAAATCTCTAGAGGACTTCATAAGTTATTTTGTGTAGATTTTGACTCTACATATCTTACATAATCTTGGTTAGATTTGGTTGACTTTGGTAAGATTTTGGTAATCTTCTTTATTGGGCAGCACACAAATTGTTACGGTAGGAACCAATATTTTGGTTCAGTGGTCCGTCGAGACAGCAGAATGTTGTGGCTATAAATAGCAAGCCAAACCAAGTTGTTTTCTTATCCCTTTCTAGCATAATCACATACATTCCTTCTCTCTATTATTTCTAACTCAGTTTCATATCATTATAGTGATCCTCTTTTGTAGCAAATAAGATCAAGGCATAATCAAGCTTCAACAAATAGTTGGAAGTCTTGTTTGTTTTATTGTTGTATGATCTAGTCTTGTTTATACATCATTGTTGTACCAAACCAACTTAAACTTCTGAGTGTGAGTGGTTAGTATTTTATTCCTTAAAATACATAGTGTGTGGGAGTGGTTGTACCCTTGCAAAAGAACTCGACATCTAGCTTAGTGTCGGAAATAGTGTGTAAGCGAAGTGTAAAGGTTTCTCCGCCGGTGAAAGGAGCTTGTTGACTAGTGAAGTTAAACTCTCTAGTTGGAGACTCGGGGAGTGGAGTAGGGCATGGAAAAAGAGTCCTTGTAGACTGAACCACTATAAAAAACTTGTCGTGGTTTGATTGTTTCTTTCCTTATTTACTCTTTATATATTGCTTGCATATTGTTTGTTATTTACTAACATATCTTTGATCAATATCAATTGATCATTACAGTAAGTTTCAAAAAAAATATTTTAATTGGTAAACTGATAACATCAAATAGTCCTGCATATTAAGTGTCAATTTCCCCCGATAATGATCGTATTTTATATCATTTATATGGATTTACGTTTGTTTTCCTCTATAATTCACTTTCAGGTAAATTACGAGCATTGGAGCTAAAGAGACGCGGATTTGGAGATTTATTGAAGATATATCATAATATGCTCATTTTGAAGCGATTCGGCATAACTCCTCTCTCACATTATGCGTAACTAAAGTGTAGCTCGAGAAAACCAACTCAACAGAAGATTGCGGTATTCTCTCTAAAGATTACAGTGTAACCAACTAGGTCAAATGAGGCTCAGCGCCATGCAGCTAACAGTAACTATTATATCAATTATGGCGTAACCAAGATTTATTGAAGATACGGCGTAACTCCTTCTATAGTTAGGCCGTAACCAGCATTTTTAGTGCAAATTACGAAGAATTGTATGTTACGGCGTAACTCTTAACATCAGTTACGCCGTAACCGGATCCGCCTATAAATACCCCACTATTTCCAGCATTTCAAAGCATCCCATTTCACACACAACACAAAGTAAGCGTGAGTAGAAGCTGAGATCTAGAGGAGCATACAGGCTATCTCCAAGGGAGGAATCACTCCCTGATAAGCATTAGCTTTTTATCTTTTCTTTACTTTCATATCATGTATTTCGTAATGTTAAACATTGAATCGATTGTTTTAGTTAATATGGCTGCTAAGAACCTCTGGTGTTGCCTCGTTATGATTCCTTAATTGTTTTGTTTGCGTTTACTGCTATTATTATTATTTCTTAGTGTATGCATGCATAGTTTGTTGGTAGCTACCCTTGTTTTGGTAGTTTTGAATGGCGGTAGTGACTAGTTACTTAGGAGATATGACCAACTGACCCTAAGTAGGTAGACTGAGTGGGAAGGGTAAGATATGACCAACTGACGACCCTTTTTCGCTTGTGCAATTTGACCAACTGATCACCTACCGTTTGGATGAACTTAAGAAGTGGGGGTGAGTGTTTTAGTTGCTAGCGCTGGGCACTCATTGTTATGAATCTAGCATGTGGCGGTACTTAATGACTTGGATTAGGAGACTAAGAACAACTGGACTTATGACGGGTCACCTGATTTCTCTAGTGGGACCCTTTGATGATAGGTTAGACGGCCCGACCAAATCTGTCCTAGCGACTTTGACCCTACCTGAAGTAATTGGAAGTAATTAGACGTAAACACTACTAATTAGGATGAGCAACTAGGTTAGCACCCTTTTCCTCTAATCACATCCCTCACCTTTGCTTGCTTTAGTAGTTAATTAGTTAATTCAATATCAAAATCATATTAATATCATGACACATAGACTTAGTTTCAATCCGCACACATAGCTCTTGGGAAGACCTCGGTTTTACCGATTACTACACTACACCGCACGGCCGGGTACACTGCCCGTTAGTGCATTAGGGTAGACCATAGGTATAACGAGTAAGTATAAATATTAAAACACGGTCGTAAAACGCATCAAGTTTTTGACTACCGAGGTGATTATATTTGGATTTTCATTAAGTCTTTCATTTTTGTTTCAAAAATTTTCTCAAATTCTCACGATCTATTTTCAAGTTTGGTACCATGAAGTTGTTAACATTGATAACCTCACTCTTGAGGAATATTGGCGTTAACTAGAGAAGCGAGGACCAAGATAGTTAGGCCAACATCGCGAAGATGCTCAATTCGAAATCAAAACTCAATTTATGATGGAGTTGAGTGCAAACCCTTTCTCAGGAAGCATTACCGATGATGCTTACGAGCACGTGGACAACGTAGAATACATTGTCAGCCTATTCAAAATTCCAAGAGTCTCAAGCGATGCTATCATGTTACGTTTGTTCCCTTTTGTTAGGAATTGGAAATTCCATGTGAAAGTGTCGGTCACCCCAATAATGGTCTAGCATATGTTAGCTAGTAGACTTGTCGTTGTTTCGGTTATTTAGTAGTTAATTAGTTAGTCAGTAGCGTAGAATAGTTTAGAGTAACACCATGGAGGAAGGACGGGTCTTTACCCACTGTATACCTGATCCACAGGCCGTCAGGAGGTTGTTTAGTTTGTAACTATAAATACCCTTCCCTCTAAGGAAGGGGTGCTTCTCATTTATCTAACCTTGCATTTGTTGATTGTTTCTCTCTAGAAACACCCTCTCCTCTCTTCATCTCTCTAAAATGGCATTCTTGTTTAATCATCTACCTAGACCACTCGAATCATCTAAACAACATAAATACACGATCCTACAATTGGCATAAGAGCCCAGGTTTTGTTGTTTGTGTTGATTCTCGTGGTTCACTTCATGGATTTAAGCAGTTTGTCATGCGACTCTTAGATGCGGTTTGTAGTGGTTGTTGTGATGTTTGATGCGTGTTGATGCGATGATGTTATTTTGTTAAGTTCCCGATAGAATCGGTTTTATGGACATGGTCAATTTTTTTTACAAGTTTTATTCTGTTTTAATCGATGAATAGCTTTGATCTGGTTAAGCATTGTTGGTTAATTTTAATATGTTGTGGTCATTTTGCTAATCTGGTTGAATCTATTTCAACACTGTTCCTAAACGGTTTTAATCTATCATTTTGCTAATCTGTTAAACGGTTCAAATGGTGCATTAAAGCGGTATGTTTCTTCAAGCGATTTGGGCTTAGTCTTTCGGCGATTTGTCCGGTTTTATCTCTATGCGACTTGTCTTGACAAGTTGTCCAGATTCAATGTATCGGTCAAAGATTTGTGTGAATATGTCAAAAGAGACTTGTCTCAAATGCTTTTTTGAAAGCGATTTGTTATTTAAATGTGCATTGACCAAGTCAAAAGCGGTTTGTCAAGTTTAAGATGAAGCGGTTTGACTACCTTGAAGCGATTTGTATAAAAGTTAAGTGATTCAACTGTAAAAGATGAAGCATTTTGACCATGACCACGCAACGGTCTGTTGACCACATACACTTAGTATATCAAAGAATCAAACATCTTCAGTTCAACAACAGAAATAAATGGAACCTGTAACATCCAACTTGCTCAAAACCTCAACAACAAACAATACATCCAAAACCTATTCTAGACCCTCTCCTCCAACAAAGACTCAAACATAAAGATCTCATTGACAATATCAGACCGATTCAAATCTCTTTTAATCTTCGAGAGATTTTATTTGTATCATAATCTTCATTGATCTTATGTTGAAGCATTACTTCATTTATATTCGACACACAAAAGAAAGGGATTCATAAAATTTGTTATAATCTCTATCTAGGGTCATTGTTTCAAGGACTCTAACATGATTCAAAAACATAAAGATACTCAAATCAAGAATCAAAAACATAAATGAAAGAATTAATCCAATCTCAGTTTGGTTGTGTGTGGTTGTTCAAACACATAGATATTAAAAGATCTATACACAAACTTTCGAATACATCATTGATCCATTTAGATGTTCATCCTTTTAATATATCCGAATGTATAAGATTATTCAAATAACAAGTCTATTAATTGAATATCTTGATTCGATTTCCATTATCTCGAACATATTCGAAACCATGAAATGAAATTAACAATTCATGTTAATCCATTTTCACTCGTTCGTTTAAACCAATCAATACTGAAATGGAATAATTGTTAAATAAACCTACCCGGAATCAACATCGTGTTCTTGAGGAACAAATCATTTTTCAGCATGGTCATAACCATCCATGTAGCACCCTCGATCTGAGGACAGAAAATTTATTTTGTTTGTTTCTTGATACTTGTGATGAGATAACTTGTTATGATTTGAATGGGTTGAGTTTTTAGATGTATAAGATTATGGGTGAAAGAGATTTGTTGAGAAAAGGGGGCGGATAGAGATGATTCAGTGATAAGGATTTGAGTTGTTTCCAGAAGTTTAGGGTTTCATGAGATTAGGACTATGTGAATGAGGGGGCGGATACTAAGAGGAGAATTTTTAGGGTTGAGTTAAGTGTGATATGTGGTATTAATACCCCAAAAATTAGGGTTGTGTTATGTTATGGATCGGATCATTCATTTGAATACATGGGCCGGATATAATGGTTAAGCTTGGGCTTGCATAGATCTTGGGTATTTAAGCATTTTGGCTTTGGGCCATATTTGGAGTTGGGTATTGGATGTAGTTTAGGCTAAGAGTTGAATTTTATGATATATTTGTTGGAAAGTCTTGAATATATCATGATGAAAATGTTTCCAAAAGCCGGATTTGAATATGACTTGGAGATTATTGGACCGGACTTGGATGATTGGATATTGGATTTAAATGTTGCACAGTTAGGCCTCTCAATACCGAATCATGCCTATGTGATTTGATTACATGAGAGTCTATGAGATTTGGAATTTATGAGATTTGTTGATGAGATTTGAGGATGAGACTTCGTTGTGGTATGCGGTTTAGTTCTTTGGTATATACATTTTCACGGAGAAAATTATGTCACGGCTTGAATTAATATTTGATCAAGATTGACTACGGGGTTATTTGTACGGTATTTCTTATTTGGCTTTGAAGTAAAGTTTTCCAGTAGCGTTTACTTATTTCATCTTCTTTCTTTCTACCTTCCTGAAGATGACTTGTTTGGGCATTTATAGAATGTGATAAAGACTTGGCTATTTAGTTACTCTTGTGATTCTTTCTCGCTTAACCTACAACGTAACTATCACTTGATTCTCTCCTCAGTTGAGAATGTCAAGAGGTTTTGTACATTGGGTACACCGTTTCTTTTTCACGAGGATTAGCACAAGTTTTAAGTAACAAATCTGGTGAATTTTACTTCATGATCAAGTTTGGCATATCGGGTTTACTTCACCATGTTGTCCTTTGCAATAGCCGAAGCGAGAATCGTGAATGATGTGTCTACCAAAGTGTTTATTGGATGGTTGATGATATTGTTGATGTTGGATAATGAACCGCTGCATGTTCCCCTAAAGCGAAATAACCAAAGTTGTCATAATACATTCAAGCTGACATTGTTTACGGTTTAGTCTTGGTTTTGTAAAATCCTTGAAAAGAATCTATTTCTCGGTTTAAATCATAGAGTTGTAAAATCCCGTGACAATGGAAACATCTGGTAAATGTAATCGCGATTTACGGATCTATCTTACGGTTTATTCTTGGTTTTGTAAAATCCCGCGAAAGAAACTATTTCTCGGTTTAGACCATAGAATTGTAAAATCCCGTGATGATGGAACCATCCTGGAGAAAGGAAAGTGTATTTTGGAATCTTATCTGATGCTGGTGCTACGGTTTCTGCTTCGAAGAAGGGATAAAAGGGTGTACTTCATGAATTGGGTGTTTGCTTGGATTGTCCTCATGGCAGTTTGGTTATTACATGGTTTTACGGGGTTATGTGCTTCTAACCATGGTCGGGATAAAACCATTATCATAGTTCACTTAAAACGCCAAAGGAGGCTAGATGTGGGCTTTTAACCAGAAGATGTGACAACGGGTTAATTCACTATTATTTATTTGAGGTTGAAGTGAAATATCACGGGCGAGTGTACTTAGTATCTGAAGGTATCAGGGATGGTTGGATGAAGATTCTTCAAGATCCTTGTTCGAGCTTATTATCAAAAACGAAGACTTGGAAATCTAGTTATTGTTGGGTGACTTTTTCCTTTTCTTTTACCACTTGGGGGAAATGGGCTCTTACCACCACAAAATAACTATCACTTTAAGGAGTTACGTTGTAGTGCTCAGTGTCACATTTAATTGTAGATTTTCAAGAGGTGATGTACGTCTTATACTTGATGGTTTGGTTGGTTGAAGAGTATAGAGTACTTAGAGAGTACTTAGAGATTCTAATGGAAATCGGCACGCTCTTTGTGATATGTGCAAGTTTAAGTCACGAGTTCGGGTAGTTTACTTCAGGGTCAAATTCATCATATTGGGTTTTCTCCATCACATCACGACAAAGAGCCTATTGAATGATAATGGGGTTGATTACATGTTTTGCCAAGAGAGTTGAAAAGAGAGAGATTATGACGTTTTAACACAACAGTTCAAGCCTCGTACTGTAAAGAAAAGAAAAGTTATGCGCCTCATGCGCTTTATCTTGAAGAAGAAATCTTCTTATTAATGAACATTCTCATCAACATGCTTCATGCTTTTCCATGCTTTCAGGTCATCAAGTGAACCGAACTCTTTGTTGTTGTTCCTTATTCCACTTGCTCCATTACAATGACGATGGCGACATCATGTGCTACCTTTGAGGGGAGAAGTGTGAATAGACTACATTTGGATGATTTCACTTATTTAATCAAGAATGGCATCATGCAATTCTTGAGGGGAGAAAAGTAATAATACTACATGGTTGATTGACTTATGAGAACAAATGGTCAAACGGCTCCAAACTCATGTGAGAACCAAGCTTCTTCTTATCGGGTCATCTTCACATGGAGTTTTCTTATAAGAGCCGTTGGTTAACATCTTCACATGGGCTGATTTAATTAATGACAAAGTGCTTCCATTCTTGGTGATTTCCTTAATGAACATCTTCTGTTCTTGTTGTTTGATTGGGAGGGATTTGACTTAAGGGGATTTGCTATTTGTAAGTTAAAGGGAATGCATTTGGTGAGTTGAAGATGTTGACTTTCTATTCCCCAATTGGACAATCTTGAAGAAGGTCGAGTCTATAGTCGGTTCTATTTTCTTTGTATGTTAGAAGACTAAAAGACGAGTTGCATTTGATTATCAAAAGACTTCTTCTTATCCAGGCATTTATTAAAATCCTTGTCAGTTTAGGGAGAGCACTAATTGGGGGAGAGTGAAAAGTCAGATTTAATCCCCAATTAGATTTGCTCACATCGTTTCTTCAGCAAGTTGATTCTCACAGATATATTTGAGCTAACGATCTTCTCAATAGATTTCAAGTATGTGGGATTATAATGTTTTCTTGATTATGAAGTATCAAAACCAGGCAAGGGGAAGGAGACTTACATCTAAAACAAAGCGAGTAAACTTGATGAACTTAATTCTTCTAAGTGATTGAAGATATCCCGGGAAGATAAGTGATTGAAGATATCCCAGGAAGACAAAAGTCATGACCGAGAGAAACTCAAGGTTTTACTCATCAAGGCTTTTAGTGTTATTATTCCAACTACGTGGGGGAAGTGATATATGAGAAAGTTTCGAAGATAAAAGAGGTACACAAGTATGACATATTCAGGGGAGATAAATGTGTAACATGAGGGAGGTGTTATCAGTTATTCTCTCATTAGGAATGTGTGTACTTCGGATTCTTGAGCTTCATACACGATCATCGAGGAAGAAAAAAAATGTGAACATTGGGGAGGTGTTTTCATTCCCCTCATGATGTGTGTCTTGAGGGAGTTCTTGAGCATTATTCGAAGAGATTGACTGCATCAATTCAACTACTTGGGAGAAGTGCTCTCTTGACACCTTTTGGAATGGATCGCTTCAGACTTCAGTGGTTATGAAATTTGAGAAGATTATTTATGAGTGGGATGATACATTGTTTTTCTTATTGATGATATAACCCAGGACGAGATCGGCGATCTTCCTTAAAAAGAAGCAGCAAGCTTGATGATAATGGTGTGCCGTTGTGCATCTTATAGCAAGCTTGAAACCGAATCTTTTCAGCTAAAGGATTTTCGGTTTGGGGAAGGCCAAAGTCTCGCATTCTTAAAGGCTCAATTCATTCTTTTCAAGAGCCTCGGAAGCTTTGGTGGTGGATGTTTAAGAGATGACGATTTCTATCTTCTACAATGGGGCTGTTTGATATCCTTATCTCGGTACTCTTATCATCATCTTCTTAAACTATATCATCTACTCTATCTCTGTAAATATTTATCAAAAAGAAAATATAAAATTATAAAACCAAAGAAAACAAAATAGAAAAATATAAAATCAACAAAACCCATAAAATTAGAAAATTTGAAATAAAAATTCCAAAAATATGTTTTCTCAAGACATGTCTTCTGGTATCGATAACATCTATAGTCTTAGAAATGTCATTCAACAATGGCACGGGACCATAGATGAAGTTCGAGCAGGAGGCGTAAATATTTCTTTTCAATACATGTCTCAAACTATGGCTTGCAGTTACTTCAGACTGTAACCCGTGCTTAAACCATGGTTTGCTATTATTTCAGATAGCAACCCGCTCTTTAAAGAAGGAAAGTGCTGCGCTAAAACAAATTTTCAAAAATATTGTGCACTTATCCTAAAAACAATATGAGGAAAGTATGTCGAAGGACTGCTGTTCCGACACAAATGTTTTTCCGTCTAAAATTCTTCAGAAAAATATTTATTGTATTCTAAAATGGTGGAAAATGAGTTGCTTGAAAATCAATCAGAATCAAGTTTTCATTAATTTGCAAAACCCAATCAATGACCTCAGCTTATTTAAAACTTTTAATTGAATGAGTCACTGATTGAGGGGGAGAATGTTTTCAAATTTATATCATCTAAACGAGCTTATACAATTATCCTACTTGCTTAACTAAAAATGATATTTGCCTATGTCGAAGGACTAGGGATTTAGGATATGATTGTTAGGATTAGATGATTAGAGTTTGATGAACACATAAATCCCATGCTATATATGATCTGATTGATATGTTGAATTGACTTTTATTAGTCGATTCTTTGTTTGAGTGTTGTCGACCACCATATATCTGTTTGTGTTGACTAACATATGCAGATAAGATGGTTTATAAAAGAATGTTCCCGATCCGATCGGATTCATTCAAAGGAAGGGTAACTATATCTTGGGTCAACAAATGAAGAAACGGAGCTTAATTAGATCTCTCTATGGATAGTTGGCACGATAGATGCAACTTAAGTCTCCTTTGCATCGGCGAGATGGTTTTCTTCCACCACACAACAACAAAAAGCAACTTATCCACCACGTATCTTTGTGCAACAAATGGTAGTGGATGATACCATTTTTCAAAAAATTTGTTAAAATTGTTTTGAAAATGGAAAAATATTGTTTTGAAAATAAATTGGACTAAATTTTGGAAATCACCGAACTTTATTTTATCAAAACCTAAGTCACTCAATCAACGACTACGGTCATCGATTGAGGAGAGAGTGATTATAATAAAATATTTTCAAACAATATTTCATCTATCAAGTCCGTTTGTACAAAATAAGTGGTGATCTAAAAATTTAATGTTATGTCATGGTATGATTTTCTTTAAAACTCAAAGATCTTTCAAAATGAAATTTTTATGTTCTTGTTTGATTGTGAAACTGTTTTATTTTACTTAAAGATCTCTTAAAAACTATCATACCTGACACTAACAATCTTTAATGTCTAAAACTGTTCCTTAGCAGTCATTTTTCAAAATTAAGTCATGCCACGTCTTTCCCCAAACTTTTCTAAATGATTTAAATCAATTGGGATCACAAATCTCAATTGGTTTGAAATTTTTGATCGGGGGAGATATCGTGATTTAAATCTCAAATTGGTTTTAAAAGAGTGATTGTTTCAAAAGCACTAATTCCTTTATGTGTCAAACGATTTCAAATACATAATGCACATGATTGTGGAGGAGCATTTAACCAAAAAACAGAAGAGTATTTAAACAAGGCCACATATTCTCCATGTTTTCCAAACCTTATTAAATCACTTGGGATCCAAAATCTCAAAGGGTTTGATATTTTTGATCGAGGGAGAATTTGTGATTTAATAATAAAAACTGATAAAAAGATGATCGTTTGATTCAATTGTGCAGGCTGCTCTCCCATATGTGCTAAACGCTTTCGAATCTTGAAGCACATATTGAGGGGGGGCATTTCAAAAGAAAATAAACTTTCAAGGTACAATGATCTCTATGTTTTAACATAAGTACCTTGATTGTTTTTCTAATGGTTTCTAAATGGCAGTGTGGTCGTAAAAGTACTTCAAAGAACTCTTCCTGTATGTGCTAAATTATTTAAAACAACCATATCACATTTTGAGGGGGAGAATTTACCATGAAAATCAAAAGGCTTTTTCTAAGGAAATTGTGATTAAGAAATTATTTCTAAGAACTCTTGCCTCCATGTGCTAAACAATTTCAAAATCATATGCACATGTTGAGGGGGAGCATTTCTAAATGATCAAAACAATTAAGGTACAAAATGCTTTGATATTATATCACAAGTACCTTGATTGATTTTCCAAATGATTTTTCAATTGGTTTCATGAAGGAAAGAACAATACCAAAAGACCGACCAATTTACTTTATGCATGGTGATATAAGGATGGTTAAGTTAGGTATTCGTTCCACGATCCCGGAGCGGAGAGGGATCTACCGAGGACAATCCACTAGATAGTGTAGAGTCCTTAGGTATGATGAAAAAGGAGAAAATGAGAATACGGGAAGAGTGCGGGCGAGCGAGCTAGAACTGGAATAAACCCAACAAGGTTCTAGTAATGAAATCTCGTGTAATGAAGGGGTTGAAGAATGAAAAAGAAATGAATGAGAAAAAGGGTGAAAAGAAATTGCCCTCAATAATTCAACCTTAGGGCGTAGAACCGGTTCAATACATATCTTGGTGGTTACTAATGTAATGCGGTATTGAACAAGACGTCATGGACCCAAAGGCCTTTGCACTAAACTTCCCAAGCTACTCAAGTTCCTCTTAAAAGTTTGTTTCATTCTCTCGGGGAACCTACATAATCTATCAACTTTTTCTTAGAGATTGTTGATATTGAAGAAGGAGACCCTCTCCCTAGTCTCGGCATAGGAACCAAATGTGCACAATTGAGTCTAGAGCCCAGAGATCATCCACAATATCTCATTAGGACACAAAATTAATGAAGACTTGCTGTTTCACACAATGTGGAACGTAAGAATATATTAAGAGTCCTACGCATTATCCTTGTGGTATTGCCAGAACATTTGAGTGATATGAAAATATTCGATGAAGATGGAAATCCTTCTAGAGCCAACATCAAACAAGCTCTTGGTGGGTGACATGTGAGATCTTTCCAAAAGTTCAAGCTTGTGACAACTGGATAGAAACAATGGGCGATTCACTCTTGAATCAACCTTGGTCCAAGAAATGAATTGACGAATACTTTTGGAAAAACCGTTCGATGTGCAAATCTTCTTTTCTCTAGCACATCGAATGTGTATTCATGTTTTCAAACACAAAAAGTATCTCTGATTGAAAAAATACTTTAGGAAAAACGTTCGATGTGCAAATCTCTTCTTTTCTCTAGCACATCGAATGTGTATTCTCTTTCAAATACAAAAATTATTTTGAAAGAAAATTGATCTTTCTCATAAAACCTTCGTCGTATTGAAAAACTCTTTCTTCTAAGCAATACGCGATTGTTTTTCAAATCAAATTTTCATCAATTAGTGAATCTCAATTATTTGGTTCACTCACTCAGTTGTCTTCTTTGAGGCTCCGGTTTGAGAGCGGCTAGAGCAAATGCCAAACCACTCATCAAGGAGATTCTTTGGAATTATACACGATCACAGGCGTACTTGTCTTGATCAACGGGGAACCGTGGGCGTGTACCTCAATTCAACGAAAGTGATCAAAGACACTTTCGCGTGTTTTATTGCTAGCGTTGTTTTGTAGGTACATTTGGGCGGTTCGTGATCGAGTGAAGTCAATCCAAGCCGCATGCTCACAACATCCACACTTAATTGAAGAAATCATGACAAGTGCATATCTACATAACACAGCTCTGATATTTTATACTATGCTACGCTTCTGGCTATTGCAAATATCATGAACCAGAAAAGCGTCGCTACTACGATGGAAAGATGTCATGATTCTGAAAGTGTGAGCATGTCGGTCCAAAAGTCACAACATCACATGATGGCAACACAACAAAGGGTGATCCAGTGATTTCACGTGGTGATGATCTCAATGAAAGCTGAAGATCATCAAAGATGTGGATCAGTTAAAGGCCTCCACTAAAAGTACAAAACAGGCGGACTTTGAAGAATCGCTACTAAAGCACAAAGATTGCGGAACTTGAAGAATTGAAGTCTGAGCTCGAACTAAAGACAAAGATAGAATGCTAGGATGCGAAATGTATTTCATGGGGTGACCCTCCTTAGGGGAGATTGTTAGGAATTGAAATTCCATGTGAAAGTGTCGGTCACCCCAATAATGGTCTAGCATATGTTAACTCGTTGACTTGTCATTGTTTACGTTATTTAGTAGTTAATTAGTTAGTCGAGGCGTAGAATAGTTTAGAGTAACACCGGGGAGGAAGGACGGGTCTTTACCCACTGTATACCTGATCCACAGGCCGTCAGGAGGTTGTTTAGTTTGTAACTATAAATACCCTTCCCTCTAAGGGAAGGGTGGTGCTTCTCATTAATCTAACCTTGCATTTGTTGATTATTTCTCTCTCTAGAAACACCCTCTCCTCTCTTCATCTCTCTAAAATAGCATTCTTGTTTAATCATCTACCTAGACCACCCGAATCATCTAAACAACATAATCCTACACCTATTTCTCTCACTCGAGCTGCTAAAAGATGGGTTGATCGATTACTGCCGGGCGGTGAACACAGCCTCTTCTTAAAAATATTTCATGAAGAGATATTGTCCTCCATCGGGGTGCTAAGAAATTAGAAGAAATCCATAACTTCAAGCAGGAGGGTGATGAAATGTTGTACCAAGCATGGGAAAGGTACAACGAATTATTATACAAGTTCCCTACTCACTTACTACATCAATAGCCACAAAAGGTGAACGCTCTTTACAAGGTCTGAACATCTCCTCGAGAGCAAATGATCGATCCTCAAGGACCAATACCGGAATGACTCCAACATTGGCTCTTGAAACCATTTAGAAGATGGTGACCACTCTCAAATGGCACAATGGAGGCAATGCAGTAAGAGTGGAAATATGGAAGGCCTTGTGATGACGCTTACAGTGGCGTTAGGGTCAAAGGAACTTCCTTTTTGTTGAGCAAGTTTTTCAACACCCTAGGCAGTGAACCTAATTGTTGTAGTGTAGTATTAGGGTAAGCGGAAATTGATATATAAATTCTCTAGGGAACATGAATGCTAGTGAGAAGTTACTATGCTAAGGTTGGGGTTGAGGAAGATTATTTTTAATCTTTTTATGTTTTAGAAGATAATGGAAGGTACGAATCTCGGGTTTGGATTTGGGGTTGGTATTTCTACCGATTACTTCTACTTATCTAATTATCTAAACTAAGGTGTATGTAGTTGCGTGCTCGTATGATAGTTAAAAATGTATTTACTTCGGCTTTATTACTCCCTAGTTATCTCCTATTGGTGGTTGAATTGTCACGTCCTTATTCTTAATCGGCGTTGTGTTTAAAGGTCGTAGGGTATGCGTTTATCTCTAACTCTTTGAAGCTACCAAAGGTTAATGACTACAAAATCTCTAGGATTTATAAACTTTAACTCTAAGGTTTTCTTTGGATGTATAGCCTACGATTACTCTAGGTGATTATAAACTAAGATTCAACAAAGATTAATCAAGCATTATTAGCACAACGAATGACCTATCGCAATACTAGGTCACTCACAATTAAGATAAGAGACAACCAATGAATATTCAATAACTAAGTTTCATATTACCTAAGCAAACACACAAGTAAATTAGCCGGACATGGGGAACATGCAAGAATACACACAATCAATTGAAGACATAATTAAATTAATGAAGTAAAACACTTATCGTGATGTAAGATAGGGTGGGCCCTAAAATAATGTACAAGCAGCATTGGTTTCGGTTTAGGTTTTACTCCAAAAGACTACACAAAAAACCGAAATTAGTTCTATATAAAGATTACAAATGCGACGGCGTCACCCTTTGGTTTGTGGCCGGTCGGTGCATGCGTTATTAGGGTTTCGTCTTGGCCCGCGTTAGCATTTCGAGCCGGCGTCACCTTATGCTTGACGCCTTGCGTCTCAGCCCCTCCAGTCTCTTACAAATCGTCCCTGGATCAAATCTAGGCGTCACGAGAGCCGCCGACGTCCTACTCCTTTAAAACCCGAAACCCCGTCGCCACAAATAAGTAATTTGGCTCGAAGTCGTCACAAAATTTGTCCGACGGCGTCTCTAGTAGAACCTAACGCCTTCACTTGTAGAACTGGCCGCGCCCCTTCTTTCAGCCTAGCTGAGAGTGTCTCGATTCTTGACTTTGGCCATTTTTCTTACATATATCAAGCGCTTTTTAGTCCTAATAAGTGTCATTCAACAATTTGCCTTCAAAGATACCTAAAAATGAAAGGAACGATATTAAGTAATAACGGGATACAAAAGTGATCAAATAAAGGCCATGACCCTTCAAAAGGTACATTTTAAAACCTTATAAAATATCCCTACACTTGGTATTTGCTTGTCCTCAAGCAAATGTGCTTTTAGCCAATTAATTTATAAGTTAGAGGTCATGAAGCATTAGTTTGAAACGATTCACATGGGGTGTTTTAGGGGGTACTCACACATCTCTCACGAGGTGTATGCATATAAAATATAACAAGTTGGAAATGGAAGATAAACACTCATTAACCGGTCCTAGTACATAGATTACCATAGGCTTGAGACTAGA
>OU343224.1:92265750-92354147 GCA_910596185.1 Chrysanthemum makinoi
TTTCATGCTACCCACACTTAGTACGCTGACCTTCGCATGATGTTAGGAGAAGCCCTCGAATCAAATTTGGAAATCCTTGGAATCTCAACATACCATGTTGCATAGGACATCTTTCGTGGCAAAGGCCTACATTGATCGAAAATCCCCAATACCATCATGACTAAAGCACATAATGTAATTGGGTGATGAAGAAACTCTATCCCAATAGGCAAGATCCCAGATGATCCTAGAGTTAGTTGTAATTTTCGGTAGCTGGGGTGGGATTACCGTCTATGTGGTAGTTTCACCGCACCTACTGATTTCATAATCTGTGGAGGATATTACGGCCATAGATCCTAGCTTGTTCTAATGTAATTCTAGGAAGCCTTTCATAGAAAACACCAGGATGACTTATGATCCATTGTTAAGGATAGTTAGATTCAAGGATGAAACCCCGATGACATAACTTACCAAATGCCATTTAAGATTGAAATTTTCACACAACCAATGATGAAAAAGAACTTAAGCTATCGGTCTACTATAGGAATGAGGAGGATAAGGAGAAAGGAGTAGATTATGATGAATAAAGATTTTTGGGTTCTATAAGGATTGTTTAAATTAGGACCGGAATATAGAACCCATGGGGGAAATGACTTCTTAGAAAGATGCATAATAGGACATTACTATAACATGGAAAACCCCAATAGAGATCATCATGATGGAGAAGGTGATGGCAATGAAGTCAATAGGAGCACTACTTTGAGTCTAACTACAAGACTCAAATAAAGAAAAGCTTGGGAGGCAACCCATGCTTAATTGTTTGCTGCTTGTTTGAAATATATATATTTTCATTCTTGTATTTTCTCATGTTTGAATTTGTGAAAATGCTTTATTTTGTCTTTAACCTCGCCTTAATTACATATAAAGGTATTTTACAATAAGATAAGTGTAGGGAGGATTACAAACGCTTTTAAAAGAACGAACAGGAGAGCTACAACAATGAAATTGATATAAATGTGTGTTTGTTGGAGTCAAATGCTTGTATCGAGTCATAATGGATGTTTTGTGACTTTTTAAAGGTGTAATTTTTCCGTAATTTTTCCAGAAACGCACGCATCAGCCAGATAACCCGGACGCGCCGATTAGAACATACGCCGAGGAGCATAAACGCTTATAAAAATTTTTTTTCTTCGGTATATAAATTTTTGGAAATTCTCAGGTTTAATTTTTCCAAAAATCCCGAAACATCCATTCCACAAGCATTATATCCTAGTTTAGTAGAGTCATATATAGTTTTATCGCCGATTTTACAAGGTTTGTTTATTTTAAAAAGTGCAGGTTTTATTTATCAATAAGAAGAAACATAATATTGGATGAAGCTTATCACGCATACATTCTTCTTGGAAATAATTTAACCACTACTTCACACGACCCTAGCGTAGCTAATTGGGGAGGCTAGTTCTCTTTTAATTACCTTCCATTATCATAACTTTGATACTTTCGGGGAACACTGGGGACAATGTTCACTTTTAAGTGTAGGAGGGAGAATAAAACGGGAACTTTGAAACTATGCTTATCCTTGATTATTTGTCTTGTCCTATTTCATTTGTGTAATAAGCTATGAGAAATATTTGTTAGGGCAATTTTAGCACCAAATTTAAAAATTTTTATGACATGTACGAGTGGGACTTTAGTCTTAATAAAGCGTCTCATGGATATGAGTTATATGACTAGCACAAAAACTGTATACAACTCCAATTCCACCCCAAAAATGTGAGGTTCGCCCCTAGATCTATAGGAATTAAAGCATTCACCTTTAATGCTTCGAGAGTGTACCGGTAGTATAATAGATTCTAAAACTTGTTTTGTGATGCATTCCGAGATCGCTAGTGAGACTACACTTGTGTAGTTAGGAATAACCAAATGATAAGAGGCATTAGGACGACCCTTATTTAATACCCGTATTATAATTACTTCTTTCACACTGGTTGAGTAATTACCCCACACCCTTGCGATGTACTCATCTTTAGTACACGATACCCTAGTTAACCCCTCAGCCTATCCTTTTCGTTCTCCTGATGTTTTGGTTTTCCTGAATATCAATGGAGCATTTTTTACAATCCACCCCAAATGTACACACAAATCGCTTTAGCCTACCTTATATGCAATCGATCTTTAGTGCATTATTGTTATCATACTTAACCCTTAGTTTAATTATCTAGTTACTTGCATGGTTGCTAAGTCAAGTCATATCTTTTGTACACAGTTTTGGGATGATTGGGACTCATGGGTAAAGTAATATTTTATGGAGTGACGGGAAAGAATGTTAAATTCAAATTCCCTTTATTTACGTAATTAAATACTCCAAGTGTTTTGATCTTTTCAAATCGGGTCAAATTAATGTTAGAGTAATAAAAACTCAAGTGTAGGGATGCTCCTATAAATCCCTTTATATTTTGATGTTATCTTAGAGGATAGTAGAGTAAAAGTGTATGCAAAAAAAAAAAAAAATAAAATCGAAAAAAGAGTTTAGAAAAAAAATGAAGAAGAAACAAACGGGCTACAATCCTACATCTATCTTTATATTTATGTTTGTTTGTTTCAAAGTATCTAAAGTTTAGTGAGTCGAGTCTCTTTAGCAACCATTCTTTTCATGCTTGTAATATAAGATTTTTGACTTGCCACTACTAAATCACCTATCCAACCAAACCCTTTGTTTCCTTACCGTAAGCCCAACATTACAACCTTTTAAAGACCTCTTAGATAGTTTTTCCTAGGTGCTACCAAAGCAAGGAGGTTTGATCTAGTCTCAAGCCTATGTTAATCTATGTACTATGACCAGGTAATAAGTGTTTATCTTCTATTTCCATTTACTATATTTCATATACATCGAGAGATGAGAGAATCCAAACACCCCTTGTGAGGTGCTAGTATATAATTTCCGTGTTTGTTATGACTATTATGCGTTTTTACTTGTTGTGAATTATGTTAAACCAATGCGTCATGCCCCCTAACTTATAAATTGATTGGCCAAAAGCACATTTGCTTGAGGACAAGCAAATACTAAGTGTAGGAACATTTGATAAGGATTTAAAACGCACACTTTAAGGGGTCATTTAAGCCCTTAATCGCCACTTTTATATCGTCATATCACTTAATTTCGTTCCTTTTCACTTAGGTCTCTTGGAAGCAAAATGCTGGAATGATGCATATTTGGACGAAAAGGAGTGAATATATATGAAAATGGCAAAGTCTAGATCAAAGACACTCAAGTTGCTAGAATTTCTTTGAACCCGGAAGTGGGCGCTGACAGCTTCTAACTAAAAAGGGAATACCGTCCCTCTATGAATTAAAATCTCGGCGGCTCGAGTAAATTTTTGCTAAAATACACAGCGTCGAGGCTTTGAAGGAAGGGCGTCCGAAGACTTTTCATCTCGGCGGCTAGATCCAGAATCGACAACGCGTCCTGCTGAAGATCGATTGTCACAACTACAACGTGACGCCGTCCCAACGATTACTTTGCCAAGACGAAAAACCCTAATGACTACGGCGATCGGCGTCCCACCTATAAGGCGACACCATCGCAAGTGTAAAATTATATATAGAAATCGAATTTTCAGAATTTTAGGAGGTAAACTTGTGGAGTAAAAACCCTAAACGTTTGTAGTTGAATTGGACGATATCTTAGGGTCCCCAAACCCTATTTTACATCAAGATAAGTGTTTTACTTCATTGATTTTATTATGTCTTCCTTTGAATGTGTGTATGCTTGCGTGTTTAACATGTCCGGCTAAATTCCTTGTGTGTTTGCTTAGATCTATGAAACCTAGTTGTTAATTATTGATTGGTTGTCTCTTATCTTAATTGCAATTGGCTTAGAAGTATAATTAGGCAATCGTTGTGTTTAAATGCTTGAGTAATCTTTGTAAACCTTAGTTTATGAATCACTTAGCGGATTCCGTAGTCTAAACATCCAAAGATAATCTTAAAGTTAGTTTATGAATCATAGTGGATTTCGTAGGCAATAACCTTAAGGTAGTGTCAAAGGGTTAGGGAAAAAGGCACACCCTACGACTTTAGAAAACACAACGCGTTAAAATAAGGACATGACAATTCAACCCCCAATAAAAGATAAATAGGGAGTAATAGTATCTAGGTAGACACATTTTTAATCATCATACGAGCACACATTAAAAAGACATAGACTACCCATAGTTTAGATAATTAGAATAGTAGAGTAATCGGTAGAAGTACCACCCCCCAAATCCAAACCCCGAGATTTTACCCTTAGCTTTCTAAAACATATAAAAAGATAAAAAAAATAATCTTCCTCAACCTCAACCTTAGCATAGTACACTTCTCACTAGCATTCTATTCCCCAAGAGAATGATATCAATACCCGAGGCTTACCCAATACTACACTACAACGATTAGGTTCACTGCCTAGGGTGTTGAAAAACTTGCTCGACAAAAAAGAAGTTCCTTTGACCCCGAACGCGCCTTTGTACGCGCATCACGTTTGCATATTTAAAAAAAAGATTTTTTTTAAAAAACTTTACCACTTTACAATCTTATAAATACCAACCTCAAACACACTTCTAAACACACAATTTCAAACAAAATTTAAACAACTTCTCATCCATATTCATCATGTAAAAAAAATACTCCCACATCAAAAAACTGACGATCCGACTACCCCAAAATACCCCGAAATTGAATTTCTCGCCGGAAAACAACTTCGAATTAACCGGCATAAATCCACTACAAAAGCAACATATTCGATTTCGTGCAACCGCTTTTGAATATCCAACACGAATACCACAACCGAATTAAAATCAAAACCCATTTAGCGTTAATTGTCCATTTATCCCACCGTATCGTTCTAATACAGATTTTCACCAAGAACCAAACGGGTTCGTCGTATTATCTAACATGGATTTCTCGTTGTCTTCCCAACCGTATCAAACGTATTCCCCGATTCGTAGTGCTAATCTTGATATGGATTTGGAGGATTATATGGCAGACTATCCGACTGAACAATACCCAACCCAAAACTATCCGAGTCAAGATGCTTCGATGGGGCAAGGTTCGGGTCATGGTTCATACCACGGTTCTAAGCCTGTTGAAGACGACACTGATAACATCAAATAGTCCTAAATTTTAAGTGTCAATTTCCCCCGATAATGCTCGTATTTTATATCATTTATATGGATTTATGTTTTTTTTTGGCGGCGATTTTATTAGCCACAAGGAAAAACAAACAAACACAACAAAAATAAGGCTCTAAGGTAGAGCCCCCAAAAGAAACTACGCTTGTATTCCTTTATATTTCACTTTCAGGTAAATTACGAGCATTGGAGCTTATGAGACACGGATTTGGAGATTTTCTTAAAGAATTATGATAGTATGCCAACTGTAAAGAAGCTACGGCGTAACTCACTCTCTTACATTACGCCGTAGCTAGTGCTTTGACTCAGAAGACCAACTTAAAGGTAATTATGGCGTAACTCCCAACTAAGGTTGCGCCGTAATTAACTAGGTCAAGAAATTTTTTGCGTCTCCATCAACTACGCCGTAACTCCTCACAAAGATTACGGCGTAATCTTAGCAAAAGTAACCTGTATTGAAGATACGACGTAACCTTTCCTAAGTGTTACGCCGTAAACTGCTTAACGAGAGCATTATTTGAAGATTTATTGAAGTTACGGCGTAACTCTCAACTCAAGTTACGCCGTAACTAGATCGTGCCTATAAATACCAGCCCTAATTTTTGCATTTCACATTATTCACTCACAACTAAAAGGCAGAGAACGTGAAGAGGGGTGTAAAGGCAAATCATTCGGAGCATATGGAGCCATCTCCAAGGGAGAAATCACTCCCTAACGATAAGTATTAGCGATCATTTTATCTTTTACTTTCGATTCATGTATTTCATTATGTTAAACATTGAATTCTTTGTTTCTTTTAATATGATCGGCTAAGCACCTTTGGTGCTAGCCTATTTATGATTCCTTGAATGTTTTGTTTATGTTTTCATGCTTCCGTATAATTGTTTCTAGTGTATGCATGCATAGTTCGTTTGTAGTTACCCTAGCTTTGGTAGTTTTGAATGGCGGTCGTATCTAGTTGCTTAGGAGAATTGACCAACCGACCTTAAGTAGTTAGGTAGAGTTGGGGAGGGTAAGAATTGACCAACTGACGACCCTTCCTCGCTTGTGCGAACTGACCAAATAATCATCGGTCGTTTGGATGAACTTAATAAGTTAGAGATGAGTGTCTAAGATGCTAGCGCCCGGGCACTCATTATTTCGAACCTTGCATGTAGGGTACTTAATAACTTGGCTTAGGTGACTAAAAACAACTCGACTATCAAGGGTAGAATCTTGACCTTGGGTGGAAGCCTTTCTTGATAGGTTAGGAAGAATTGACCAAATCTTTGTCCTAGCGACTTAAACCCCCACTTGAATCAATTGGAAGTAGGGGTGTGCACGGTCGAAAAATTAGACCGGACCGGCCAAGACTGGACCTGACCGAGACCCGATTTTGGCAAAAATCTTAGACCGAGACCGGACCGAATGTCGTCGGTCCGGTCGGTCCTTCGGTCGGTCCGTCCCGTCCAAAAGGCCAAATTAGCCCAAATGTGCGGTTTTGGTCCGGACTTGACCGAGGACCGAATTAGCCCAAAAGCCGAGACCGCGGACCGGACCGAATGTGGTCGGTTCGGTCCGGTCCAGTCCGGTCTTGGTCATTCCGACGGTCGGTCCGGTCCGTTCGGGTCGTATGCTCATCCCTAATTGGAAGTAGTAAAACATGAACATTACACGATAGGATGAGTAATTAGGTTAGCACACTTTTCCTCTATTGATCACAACTCTATTTTCTTTACCCGCATTTATTTCTTGTTAATTAGTTTAATAATAAACCTTAAACCAGTTAAAACCAGCGACACCTAGACTTTATTAGAATCCGCTCTCATAGCTCTTGGGACGACCTCGGTTTTACCGATTACTACACTACACACGACCGGGTACACTGCCCGTGTGTGCATAAGGTAGACCATAGGTAAAAAAGACTTTATAAATATTAAAACCTGGTCAGAAAACCTGCATCAAGTTTTTGGCGCCGCTGCCAAGGAGTTATATTAGGATTTTTATTAACTCTTTTATTTTTGTTTTATTTTGAATTCTTGTTTTCACACGATTTCTTTTAAGTTTCAGGTACCATGGAGGTTGTAAACTTTGATAACCTCACATTCGAGGAATATCTTGCTATGACTCAAGATGAACAGGGGCCGAGACTTGTTAGGCCGGCCATTGCTGACGACACTCAGTTCAAAATCAAGCCACAATTCATGAGGGATCTTCGTGCGAATCCCTTCTCCGGAAGCATTACCGATGTTGCTTACAAGCACGTGGATAGCGTGGAATACATTGTCAGCCTATTTAAAATTCCAAGAGTCTCTAACGATGTTGTCATGTTATTTCACTCACAGGAGCTGCTAAAAGATGGGTCGATAGATTTCCCGTCGGGACCGTCAATACATGGGCTCTCCTAAAAAATTACTCCATCTAGGACAGCAAAGCAGCTCGAGGAAATCCATAATTTCAAGCAGGAGGGCGATGAGACGTTGTACCAGGCCTGGGAATGATACAACGAACTCCTGTACAAATGCCCTACTCATGACCTTAATAGCCACCAAAAGGTGAATGTCTTCTACAAGGGTTTAAACATCTCCTCAAGACAAATGCTCGATTCGTAGGGACCATGTTAATACAAATATCGTCATCAAACGTTATTTATATTTTATGATCTTTACCTAAGTTTTGTTAACGAAAAAAGTAAATTTAATTTTTGTAAAGCATAAAGCTTGTCAAGATTAATAGATATTAAAACAAGCTTTCCTTAAATAAAATCTTCATCAGTCAAGCATTTACATTTTGATTAGTCATATATCAATTAACTATGATATCCTTCTAAACCATAATGTATGTCAACATTTTTAGATCAAGTATGTTTTAGTTTCTTAAAACAAAACATTACATATGCATTTACATTTAACATATTATTTCTAAAAATAGAAAACAACATATGACATCATGTGGTGCATAATTGAAATCTCTAGAGGATTTCATAAGTTATTTAGTGTAGATTTTGACTCTACATATCTTACATAATCTTGGTTAGATTTGGTTGACTTTGGTAAGATTTTGGTAATCTTCTTTGTCAGACCCGGCGGCACCAAATTGTTACACGGGCGGAACCAATATTTTGGTTCAGTGGTCCGTCGAGACAGCAGAATGTTTTGGCTATAAATAGCAAGCCAAACCAAGTTGTTTTCTTATCCCTTTCTAGCATAATCACATACATTCCTTTTCTCTATTATTTCTAACTCAGTTTCATATCATTATAGTGATCCTCTATTGTAGCAAAGAAGATCAAGGCATAATCTAGCTTCAACAAATAGTTGGAAGTCTTGTTTGTTTTATTGTTGTATGATCTAGTCTTGTTTATACATCATTGTTGTACCAAACCAACTTAAACTTCTGAGTGTGAGTGGTTAGTATTTTAGTCCTTAAAATACATAGTGTGTAGGAGTGGTTGTACCCTTGCAAAAGAACTCGACATCTAGCTTAGTGTCGGAAATAGTGTGTAAGCAAAGTGTAAAGGTTTCTCCGCCGGTGAAAGGAGCTTGTTGACTAGTGAAGTTAAACTCTCTAGTTGGAGACTCGGGGAGTGGAGTAGGGCAAGGAAAAAGAGTCCTTGTAGACCGAACCACTATAAACAACTTGTCGTGGTTTGATTGTTTCTTTCCTTATTTACTCTTTATATATTGCTTGCATATTGTTTGTTATTTACTAACATATCTTTGATCAATATCAATTGATCATTACAGTAAGTTTCAAAAAAAATATTTTAATTGGTAAACTGATAACATCAAATAGTCCTGCATATTAAGTGTCAATTTCCCCCGATAATGATCGTATTTTATATCATTTATATGGATTTACGTTTGTTTTCCTCTATAATTCACTTTCAGGTAAATTACGAGCATTGGAGCTAAAGAGACGCGGATTTGGAGATTTATTGAAGATATATCATAGTATGCTCATTTTGAAGCAGTTACGGCATAACTCCTCTCTCACATTATGCCGTAACTAAAGTGTAGCTCAGAAAACCAACTCAACAGAAGATTACGGCGTAACTCTCCTAAAGATTACAGTGTAACCAACTAGGTCAAATGAGGCTCCGCGCCGCTGCAAGCTACGCCGTAACTATTATATCAATTATGGCGTAACCAAGATTTATTGAAGATACGGCGTAACTCCTTCTATAGTTACGCCGTAACCAGCATTTTTAGTGCAAATTACGAAGAATTGTATGTTACGGCGTAACTCTTAACATTAGTTACGCCGTAACCAGATCTGGCCTATAAATACCCCACTATTTCCAGCATTTCAAAGCATCCCATTTCACATACAACATAAAGTAAACGTGAGTAGAAGTCGAAGGCAGATCTAGAGGAGCATACGGAGCTATCTCCAAGGGAGGAATCACTCCCCTACGATAAGCATTAGCTTTTTATCTTTTCTTTACTTTCATATCAGGTATTTCGTAATGTTAAACATTGAATCGATTGTTTTAGTTAATATGAGCGGCTAAGCACCTCTGGTGTTGGCCTCGTTATGATTCCTTAATTGTTTTGTTTGCGTTTACACTGCTTCTGTATTATTATTTCTTAGTGTATGCATGCATAGTTTGTTGGTAGCTACCCTTGTTTCGGTAGTTTTGAATGGCGGTAGTGACTAGTTACTTAGGAGATATGACCAACTGACCCTAAGTAGGTAGACTGAGTGGGAAGGGTAAGATATGACCAACTGACGACCCTTTCTGCTTGTGCAATTTGACCAACTGATCACCTACCGTTTGGATGAACTTAAGAAGTCGGGGGTGAGTGTTTAAGTTGCTAGCGCCCGGGCACTCATTGTTATGAATCTAGCATGTAGCGGTACTTAATGACTTGGATTAGGAGACTAAGAACAACTGGACTTATGACGGGTCACCTGATTTCTCTAGTGGGACCCTTTGATGATAGGTTAGGACGAACTGACCAAATGCTGTCCTAGCGACTTTGACCCTACCAGAAGTAATTGGAAGTAATTAGACGTAAACACTACTAATTAGGATGAGTAACTAGGTTAGCACCCTTATCCTCTATTAATCACATCCCTCACCTTTGCTTGCTTTAGTAGTTAATTAGTTAATTCAATATCAAAATCATATTAATATCTGTGACACATAGACTTAGTTTCAATCCGCACACATAGCTCTTGGGAAGACCTCGGTTTTACCGATTACTACACTACACACGACCGGGTACACTGCCCGTTAGTGCATTAGGGTAGACCATAGGTATAACGAGTAATTATAAATATTAAAACCTGGTCAGTAAAACCTGCATCAAGTTTTTGGCGCCACTACCGGGGAGTTATATTTGGATTTTCATTAAGTCTTTCATTTTTGTTTCAAAAATTTTCTCAAATTCTCACGATCTATTTTCAAGTTTCAGGTACCATGGAAGTTGTTAACATTGATAACCTCACTCTTGAGGAATATTTGGCGTTAACTAGAGAAGAACGAGGACCAGGGATAGTTAGGCCAACCATCGCCGAAGATGCTCAATTCGAAATCAAAACTCAATTTATGATGGAGTTGAGTGCAAACCCTTTCTCAGGAAGCATTACCGATGATGCTTACGAGCACGTGGACAACGTAGAATACATTGTCAGCCTATTCAAAATTCCAAGAGTCTCAAGCGATGCTATCATGTTACGTTTGTTCCCTTTTGTTAGGAATTGGAAATTCCATGTAAAAGTGTCGGTCACCCCAATAATGGTCTAGCATATGTTAGCTCGTAGACTTGTCGTTGTTTACGTTATTTAGTAGTTAATTAGTTAGTCAGTAGCGTAGAATAGTTTAGAGTAACACCATGGAGGAAGGACGGGTCTTTACCCACTGTATACCTGATCCACAGGCCGTCAGGAGGTTGTTTAGTTTGTAACTATAAATACCCTTCCCTCTAAGGGAAGGGTGGTGCTTCTCATTTATCTAACCTTGCATTTGTTGATTGTTTCTCTCTCTAGAAACACCCTCTCCTCTCTTCATGTCTCTAAAATGGCATTCTTGTTTAATCATCTACCTAGACCACCCGAATCATCTAAACAACATAAATACACGATCCTACAATTGGCATAAGAGCCCAGGTTATGTTGTTTGTGTTGATTCTCGTGGTTCACTTCATGGATTTAAGCAGTTTGTCATGCGACTCTTAGATGCGGTTTGTAGTGGTTGTTGTGATGTTTGATGCGTGTTGATGCGATGATGTTATTGTGTTAAGTTCCTGATAGAATCTGGTTTTATGGACATGGTCAAAACTGTTTTTTTTACAAGTTTTATTACTGTTTTAAACTGATGAATATCTTTGATACTGGTTTTAAGCATTGTTGGTTAAGTTTTAATATGTTGTGGTCATTTTGCTAATCTGGTTCGAATCTATTTCAACCTGGTCTGCTAAACTGGTTTTAATCTATCATTTTGCTAATCTGTTAAACTGGTTCAAACTGGTCTGTTAAACTGGTATGTTTCTTCCAAGCGATTTGGGCTTAGTCTTTCGAGCGATTTGTCTGGTTTTATCTCTATGCGACTTGTCTTGACAAGTTGTCCAGATTCAATGTATCTGGTCAAAGCGATTTGTGTGAATATGTCAAAAGAGACTTGTCTCAAATGCTTTTTTGAAAGCGATTTGTTATTTAAATGTGCATTGACCAAGTCAAAAGCGGTTTGTCAAGTTTAAAATGAAGCGGTTTGACTACCTTGAAGCGATTTGTATAAAAGTTAAGTGATTCAACTGTAAAAGATGAAGCATTTTGACCATGACCACGCAACGGTCTGTTGACCACATACACTTAGTATATCAAAGAATCAAACATCTTCAGTTCAACAACAGAAATAAATGGAACCTGTAATATCCAACTTGCTCAAAACCTCAACAACAAACAATACATCCAAAACCTATTCTAGACCCTCTCCTCCAACAAAGACTCAAACATAAAGATCTCATTGACAATCTCAGACCGATTCAAATCTCTTTTAATCTTCGAGAGATTTTATTTGTATCATAATCTTCATTGATCTTATGTTGAAGCATTACTTCATTTATATTCGACACACAAAAGAAAGGGATTCATAAAATTTGTTATAATCTCTATCTAGGGTCATTGTTTCAAGGACTATAACATGATTCAAAAACATAAAGATACTCAAATCAAGAATCAAAAACATAAATGAAAGAATTAATCCAATCTCAGTTTGGTTGTGTGTGGTTCTTCAAACACATAGATATTAAAAGATCTATACACAATCTTTCAAATACATCATTGATCTATCTAGATGTTCATCACTTTATTATATCCGAATGTATAAGATTATTCAACTAACAAGTCTATTAATTGAATATCTTGATTCGTTAAGTCCATTATCGAACATATTCGAAACCATGAAATGAAATTAACAATTCATGTTAATCCATTTTCACTTTATCGCTTAAACCAATCATACTGAAATGGAACAATAATTAAATAAACCTACCCGGAATCAACATCATGTCCTTGATGATCAAATCATTTTTCAGCATGGTCATAACCATCCCTGTGGTACCCTCGATCTGAGGACAACGAAAAATTTATTTTTGTTTGTTTCTTGATACTTGTGATGAGATAACTTGTTATGATTTGAATGGGTTGAGTGTTTAGACGTATAAGATTATGGGTGAAAGAGATTTGTTGAGAAAAGGGGGCGGATAGAGATGATTCAGTGATAACGATTTGAGTTGTTTCCAGAAGTTTAGGGTTTCATGAGATTAGGACTATGTGAATGAGGGGGCGGATACTAAGAGGAGAATTTTTAGGGTTGAGTTAAGTGTGATATGTGGTATTAATACCCCAAAAATTAGGGTTGTGTTATGTTATGGATCGGATCATTCATTTGAATACATGGGCCGGATATAATGGTTAAGCTTGGGCTTGCATAGATCTTGGGTATTTAAGCATTTTGGCTTTGGGCCATATTTGGAGTTGGGTATTGGATGTAGTTTAGGCTAAGAGTTGAATTTTATGATATATTTGTTGGAAAGTCTTGAATATATCATGATGAAAATGTTTCCAAAAGCCGGATTTGAATATGACTTGGAGATTATTGGACCGGACTTGGATGATTGGATATTGGATTTAAATGTTGCACAGTTGGGCCTCTCAATACCGAATCATGCCTATGTGATTTGATTACATGAGAGTCTATGAGATTTGGAATTTATGAGATTTGTTGATGAGATTTGAGGATGAGACTCGTTGTGGTATGCAGTTTAGTTCTTTGGTATATACATTTTCACGGAGAAAATTATGTCACGGCTTGAATTAATATTTGATCAAGATTGACTACGGGGTTATTTGTACGGTATTTCTTATTTGGCTTTGAAGTAAAGTTTTCCAGGCGCGTTTACTTATTTCATCTTCTTTCTTTCTACCCTTCCGCGAAGATGACTTGTTTGGGCATTTATAGAATGTGATAAAGACTTGGCTATTTAGTTACTCTTGTGATTCTTTCTAGCTTAATCCACAACGTAACTATCACTTCGGTGTCTCACTCAGTTGAGAATGTCAAGAGGTTTTGTACATTGGGTACACCGTTTCTTTTTCACGAGGATTAGCACAAGTTTTAAGTAACAAATCTGGTGAATTTTACTTCATGATCAAGTTTGGCATATCGGGTTTACTTCACCATGTTGTCACTGCAATAGCCGACAGAATGCGTGAATGATGTGTCTACCAAAGTGTTTATTGGATGGTTGATGATATTGTTGATGTTGGATAATGAACCGCTGCATGTTCCCCTAAAACAGAAATAACCAAAGTTGTCATAACACATTCAAGCTGACATTGTTTACGGTTTAGTCTTGATTTTGTAAAATCCCTTGAAAGAATCTATTTCTCGGTTTGAATCATAGACTTGTAAAATCCCGTGACAATGGAAACATCCTGGTAAATGTAATGCGTATTTCTGGATCTATCTTACGGTTTATTCTTGGTTTTGTAAAATCCCGCGAAAGAAACTATTTCTCGGTTTAGACCATAGAATTGTAAAATCCCGTGATGATGGAACCATCCTGGAGAAAGGAAAGTGTATTTCGGAATCTTATCTAATGCTGGTGCTACGGTTTCTGCTTCGAAGAAGGGATAAAAGGGCGTACTTCATGAATTGGGTGTTTGCTTGGATTGTCCTCATGGCAGTTTGGTTATTACATGGTTTTACGGGGTTATGTGCTTCTAACCATGGTCGGGATAAAACCATTATCATAGTTCACTTAAAACGCCAAAGGAGGCTAGATGTGGGCTTTTAACCAGAAGATGTGACAACGGGTTAATTCACTATTATTTATTTGAGGTTGAAGTGAAATATCACGGGCGAGTGTACTTAGTATCTGAAGGTATCAGGGATGGTTGGATGAAGATTCTTCAAGATCCTTGTTCGAGCTTATTATCAAAAACGAAGACTTGGAAATCTAGTTATTGTTGGGTGACTTTTTCCTTTTCTTTTACCACTTGGGGGAATCGGGCTCTTACCACTACAAAATAACTATCACTTTAAGGAGTTACGTTGTAGTGCTCAGTGTCACATTTAATTGTAGATTTTCAAGAGGTGATGTACGTCTTATACTTGATGGTTTGGTTGGTTGAAGAGTATAGAGTACTTAGAGAGTACTTAGAGATTCTAATGGAAATCGGCACCGCTCTTTGTGACATATGTGCAAGTTTAAGTCACGAGTTCGGGTTAGTTTACTTCAGGGTCAAATTCATCATATTGGGTTTTCTCCATCAGCTGTCACGACAAAGAGCCTACTGAATGATAATGGGGTTGATTACAAGTTTTGCCAAGAGAGATTGAAAAGAGAGAAATTATGACGTTTGAACACAACAGTTCAAGCCTCGTACTCTAAAGAAAAGAAAAGTGTACGCCTCAGTGCGCTTTATCTTCTGAAGAAGAGAAATCTTCTTATTAATGAACATTCTCATCAACATGCTTCATGCTTTTTCCATGCGCTTTCAGTCATCAAGTGAACCGAACTACTGTTGATTGTTCTCTTATTCCACTTGCTCCATTACAATGACGATGGCGACATCATGTGCTACCTTTGAGGGGGAGAAGTGTGAATAGACTACATTTGGATGATTTCACTTATTTAATCAAGAATGGTATCTCCGTATGCAATTCTTGAGGGGGAGAAGAAGTATGATAATACTACATGGTTGATTGACTTATGAGAACAAATGGTCAAACGGCTCCAAACTCATGTGAGAACTGAGCTTCTTCTTATCGGGTCATCTTCACATGGATTTTTCTTCTAAGAGCCGTTGGTTAACATCTTCACACGGGCTGATTTAATTAATGACAAAGTGCTTCCAGTTGCGAGGCTGATTTCCTTAATGAACATCTTTCTGTTCTTGTTTGATTGGGAGGGATTTGACTTAAGGGGATTTGCTATTTGTAAGTTAACGGGAATGCATTTGGTGAGTTGAAGATGTTGACTTTCTATTCCCCAATTGGACAATCTTGAAGAAGGTCGAGTCTATAGTCGGTTCTACATTTTCTGCTGTATGTTAGAAGACTAAAAGATGAGTTGCATTTGATTATCAAAAGACTTCTTCTTATTCTGGGCATTTATTAAAATCCTTGTCAGTTTAGGGGAGAGCACTAATTGGGGGAGAGTGAAAATTCAGATTTAATCCCCAATTAGATTTGCTCACATCGTTTCTTCAGCAAGTTGATTCTCACAGATATATTTGAGCTAACGATCTTCTCAATAGATTTCAAGTATGTGGGATTATAATGTTTTGCTGATTCTGAAGTATCAAAACCAGCAAGGGGGAAGGAGACTTACATCTAAACACAAAGCGAGTAAACTTGATGAACTTAATTCTTCTAAGTGATTGAAGATATCCCGGGAAGATAAGTGATTGAAGATATCCCGATAAGACAAAAGTCATGACCGCAGAGAAACTCAAGGTTTTACTCATCAAGGCTTTTAGTGTTATTATTCCAACTACGTGGGGGAAGTGATATATGAGAAAGTTTCTGAAGATAAAAGAGGTACACAAGTATGACATATTCAGGGGAGATAAATGTGTAACATGAGGGAGGTGTTATCAGTTATTCTCTCTTTGGGAATGTGTGTACTTCAGATTCTTGAGCTTCATACACGATCATCAGAGAAGAAAAATGTGAACATTGGGGAGGTGTTTTCATTCCCCTCATGATGTGTCTTCAGGAGAGTTCTTGAGCATTGTTCGAAGAGATTGACTGCATCAATTCAAATACTTGGGGGAAGTGCTCTCTTGACACCTTTTGGAATGGATCGCTTCAGACTTCAGTGGTTATGAAATTTGAGAAGATTATTTATGAGTGGGATGATACATTGCTGTTCTTGTTGATGATATAACCCCGGACGGAGAATCGACGAACTTCCTTAAAAGGAGCAGCAAGCTTGATGATAATGGTGTGCTTCGTTGTGCATCTGGCTATAGCAAGCTTGAAAAAGAGCTTCGAATCTGCTCAGCTAAAGGATTTTCGGTTTGGGGGGAAGCTGCCAAAGTCTCGCATTCTTAAAGGCTCAATTCATTCTTTTCAAGAGCCTCGGAAGCTTTGGTGGTGGATGTTTAAGAGATGACGATTTCTATCTTCTACAACGGGGCTGTTTGATATCCTTATCTCGGTACTCGTATCACCATCTTCTTAAAATATATCATCTACTCTATCTCTGTAAATATTTATCAAAAAGAAAATACAAAATTATAAAACCAGCAAAACAAAATAGAAAAATATAAAATCAACAAAAACCCATAAAAATTAGAAAATTTGAAATAAAAATTCCAAAAATATGTTTTCTCAAGACATGTCTTCTGGTATCGATAACATCTACAGTCTTAGAAATGTCATTCAACAATGGCACGGGACCATAGATGAAGTTCGAGCAGGAGGCGTAAATATTTCTTTTCAATACATGTCTCAAACTATGGCTTGCAGTTACTTCGCATCTGTAACCCGTGCTTAAAACCATGGTTTGCTATTATTTCAGATAGCAACCCGCTCTTTAAAGAAGGAAAGTGCTGCGCTAAAACAAATTTTCAAAAATATTGTGCACTTATCCTAAAAACAATATGAGGAAAGTATGTCGAAGGACTGTTGTTCCGACACAAATGTTTTTCCGTCTAAAATTCTTCAGAAAAATATTTGTTGTATTCTAAAATGGTGGAAAATGAGTTGCTTGAAAATCAATCAGAATCAAGTTTTCATTAATTTGCAAAACCCAATCAATGACCTCAGCTTATTTAAAACTTTTAATTGAATGAGTCACTGATTGAGGGGGAGAATGTTTTCAAATTTATATCATCTAAACGAGCTTATACAATTATCCTACGTGCTTAACTAAAAATGATATTTGCCTATGTCGAAGGACTAGGGATTTAGGATATGATTGTTAGGATTAGATGATTAGAGTTTGATGAACACATAAATCCCATGCTATATATGATCTGATTGATATGTTGAATTGACTTTTATTAGTCGATTGCTGTTTGGGTGTTGTCGACCACCATATATCTGTTTGTGTTGACTAACATATGCAGATAAGATGGTTTATAAGAATGTTCCTGATCCAGATCTTCAAAGGAAAGGGTAACTATATCTTGGGTCGACAAATGAAGAAATGGAGCTTAATTAAATCTCTCTATGGATAGTTGGCACGATAGATGCAACTTAAGAGGTCTCACTGCATCAGCAGATGGTTTTCTTCCAGCCCTACAACAACAAAAAAAGCAACTTATCCACCACGTATCTTTGTGCAACAAATGGTAGTGGATGATACCATTTTTCAAAAAATTTGTTAAAATTGTTTTTGAAAATGGAAAAATATTGTTTTGAAAATAAATTGGACTAAATTTTGGAAATCACCGAACTTTATTTTATCAAAACCTAAGTCACTCAATCAACGACTACGGTCATCGATTGAGGGGGAGAGTGATTTATAATAAAATATTTTCAAACAATATTTCATCAATCAAGTCCGTCTGTACAAAAATAAGTGGTGATCTAAAAATTTAATATTATGTCATGGTATGATTTTCTTTAAAACTCAAAGATCTTTCAAAATGAAATTTTTTCTGTTCTTGTTTGATTGTGAAACTGTTTTATTTTACTTAAAGATCTCTTAAAAACTATCATACCTGACACTAACAATCTTTAATTTCTAAAACTGTTCCCTAGCAGTCATTTTTCAAAATTAAATCATGCCACGTCTTTCTCCAAACTTTTCTAAATGATTTAAATCAATTGGGATCTCAAATCTCAATTGGTTTGAAATTTTTGATCGGGGGAGAGATCGTGATTTAAATCTCAAATTGGTTTTAAAAGAGTGATTGTTTCAAAAGCACTCATTCCTTTTTGTGCCAAACGATTTCAAATACATAATGCACATGATTGTGGAGGAGCATTTAACCAAAAAACAGAAGAGTATTTAAACAAGGCCACATATTCTCCATGTTTTCCACACCTTATTAAATCACTTGGGATCCAAAATCTCAAAGGGTTTGATATTTTTGATCGAGGGAGAATTTGTGATTTAATAATAAAAACTGATAAAAAGATGATCGTTTGATTCAATTGTGCAGGCTGCTCTCCCATATGTGCTAAACGCTTTCGAATCTTAAAGCACATATTGAGGGGGAGCATTTCAAAAGAAAATAAACTTTCAAGGTACAATGATCTCTATGTTTTAACATAAGTACCTTGATTGTTTTTCTAATGGTTTCTAAATGGCAGTGTGATCGTAAAAGTACTTCAAAGAACTCTTCCTGTATGTGCTAAATTATTTAAAACAACCATAGCACATTTTGAGGGGGAGAATTTACCATGAAAATCAAAAGGATTTTTCTAAGGAAATTGTGATTAAGAAATTATTTCTAAGAACTCTTTCCTCCATGTGCTAAACAATTTCAAAATCATATGCACATGTTGAGGGGGAGCATTTCTAAATGATCAAAACAATTAAGGTACAAAATGCTTTGATATTATATCACAAGTACCTTGATTGATTTTCCAAATGATTTTTCAATTGGTTTCATAAAGGAAAGAACAATACCAAAAGACGGACCAATTTACTTTATGCATGGTGATATAAGGATGGTTAGGTTAGGTATTCGTTCCCACGATCCCGCCAGAGCCGGAGGGATCTACCCCGGGACAATCCACTAGATAGTGTAGAGTCCTTAGGTATGATGAAAAAAGGAGAAAAATGAGAATACAGGAAGAGTGCGGACTGAGACAGAGCTAGAACTGGAATAAACCCAACAAGGTTCTAGTAATGAAATCTCGGTAAGCAATGAAGGGGTTGAAGAATGAAAAAGAAATGAATGAGAAAAAGGGTGAAAAGAAACAGCCCTCCAATAATTCAACCTTAGGGCAGAAACCGGATTCAATACATATGCTACTGGTGGTTACTAATGTAATGCCGGTATTGAAGACAAGACGTCATGGACCCAGTGACGCACTGCACTAAACTTCCCAAGCTACTCAAGTTCCTCTTAAAAGTTTCATTCTCACGGGGAACCTACATAATCTATCGACTTTCTCTTAGAGATTATTGATATTAAAGAAGGAGACCCTCTCCCTAGTCTCCGACATAGGAACCAAATGTGCACAATTGAGTCTAGAGCCAAGAGATCATCCACAATATCTCATTAGGACACTAAATTAATGAATACTTGCTGTTTCACACAATGTGGAACATAAGAATATGTTAAGAGTCCTACGCATTATCCTTGTGGTATTGCCCGAACATCTGAGTGATATGAAAATATTCACGATGAAGATGGAAATCCTTCTAGAGCCAACATCAAACAAGCTCTTGGTGGGTGACATGTGAGATCTTTCCAAAAGATCAAGCTTGTGACAACTGGATAGAAACAATGGGGCGATTCACTCGTGAATCAACCTTGGTCCAGGAAATGAATTGACGAATACTTTTGGAAAAACCGTTCGATGTGCAAATCTTCTTTTCTCTAGCACATCGAATGTGTATTCATGTTTTCAAACACAAAAAGTATCTCTGATTGAAAAAATACTTTTGGAAAAACCGTTCGATGTGCAAATCTCTTCTTTTTTCTAGCACATTGAATGTGTATTCTCTTTCAAATACAAAAAATTATTTTAAATTGAAAATTGATCTTTCTCATAAAACCTTCGTCGTATTGAAAAACTCTTTCTTCTAAGCAATACGCGATTGTTTTTCAAATCAAATTTTCATCAATCAGTGAATCTCAATTCGCTGGTTCACTCACTCCGAGTTGTCTTCTTTGAGGCGCTCTGGTTTGAGAACGGCTAGAGCAGCTGCGAAACCCTGTCAAGGAGATTCTTTGGAATTATACCTGATCACAGGCAGTACTTGTACTGATCAACGGGGAACCGTGGGCCGTGTACCTCAATTCAACGAAAGTGATCAAAGACACTTTCTTGTGTTTTATTGCTAACTGTTGTTTGTAGGTACATTTGGAAGGTTGCGCTGATCGTAATTGAGAAGTCAATTCATAGCCGCATGCTCACAACATCCACACTTAATTGAAGAAATCATGACTGGTGCATATCTACATAACCTCGGCTCGATATTTTTATACTATGCTTCGCTACGCGCGCAAATATCATGAACCATAGAAGCGTCCACTACTCGATGGAAAGATGTCATAATTCAAAAGTGTGAGCATGTCGGTCCAAAAGTCACAACATCACATGAAGGCAACACTACAAAGGGTGATCCAGAGATTTATCGTGCGATGATCTCAATGAAAGCTAAAAGATCATCAAAGATGTGGATCAGTTAAAGGCCTCCACTAAAAGTACAAAACAGGCGGACTTTGAAGAATCGCTACTAAAGCACAAAGATTGCGGAACTTGAAGAATTGAAGTCTACGAGCTCAGAACTAAAGACAAAGATAGAATGCTAGGATGCGAAATGTATTTCATGGGGTGACCTCCCTTAGGGGGAGATTGTTAGGAATTGGAAATTCCATGTGAAAGTGTCGGTCACCCCAATAATGGTCTAGCATATGTTAGCTCGTAGACTTGTCGTTGTTTACGTTATTTAGTAGTTAATTAGTTAGTCAGTAGCGTAGAATAGTTTAGAGTAACACCGTGGAGGAAGGACGGGTCTTTACCCACTGTATACCTGATCCACAGGCCGTCAGGAGGTTGTTTAGTTTGTAACTATAAGTACCATTCCCTCTAAGGGAAGGGTGGTGCTTCTCATTAATCTAACCTTGCATTTGTTGATTATTTCTCTCTCTAGAAACACCCTCTCCTCTCTTCATCTCTCTAAAATGGCATTCTTGTTTAATCATCTACCTAGACCACCCGAATCATCTAAACAACATAATCCTACACCTATTTCTCTCACTCGAGCTGCTAAAAGATGGGTTGATCGATTACCTGCCGGGACAGTGAACACCTGGCCTCTTCTTAAAAAATATTTCATGAAGAGATACTGTCCTCCATCCAGGACTGCTAAGAAATTAGAAGAAATCCATAACTTCAAGCAGGAGGGTGATGAAATGTTGTACCAAGCATGGGAAAGGTACAACGAATTATTATACAAGTTCCCTACTCACGACATCAATAGCCAGCAAAAGGTGAACGTCTTTTACAAAGGTCTGAACATCTCCTCAAGGCAAATGATCGATTCTCAAGGACCAATACCTGGAATGACTCCAACATTGGCTCTTGAAACCATTCAGAAGATGGCTGACCACTCTCACAAATGGCACAATGGAGGGAGCAATCGAAGTAAGAGTGGAAATATGGAAGGCCTTGTGATGACGCTTACACAGCGCGTTCGGGGTCAAAGGAACTTCCTTTTCGTTGAGCAAGTTTTTCAACACCCTAGGCAGTGAACCTAATCGTTGTAGTGTAGTATTAGGGTAAGCCACGGGAATTGATATCGTTCTCTAGGGGAACATGAATGCTAGTGAGAAGTTACTATGCTAAGGTTGGGGTTGAGGAAGATTATTTTTTATCTTTTTATGTTTTTTTAGAAAATGGAAAGGTACGAATCTCGGGGTTTGGATTTGGGGGTTGGTATTTCTACCGATTACTTCTACTTATCTAATTATCTAAACTAAGGTGTATGTAGTTGCGTGCTCGTATGATAGTTAAAAATGTATTTACTTCGGCTTTATTACTCCCTAGTTATCTCCTATTGGTGGTTGAATTGTCACGTCCTTATTCTTAATCGCGTTGTGTTTCTAAGGTCGTAGGGTATGCGTTTATCTCTAACTCTTTGAAGCTACCAAAGGTTAATGACTACAAAATCTCTAGGATTTATAAACTTTAACTCTAAGGTTTTCTTTGGATGTATAGCCTACAATTACTCTAGGTGATTATAAACTAAGGTTCAACAAAGATTAATCAAGCATTATTGGCACAACGAATGACCTATCGCAATACTAGGTCACTCACAATTAAGATAAGAGACAACCAATCAATATTCAATAACTAAGTTTCATATTACCTAAGCAAACACACAAGTAAATTAGCCGGACATGGGGAACATGCAAGCATACACACAATCAATTGAAGACATAATTAAATTAATGAAGTAAAACACTTATCTTGATGTAAGATAGGGTATGGAACCCTAAAATACTGTACAAGACAGCCTTGGTTCGGTTTAGGTTTTTACTCCAAAAGACTACACACTGAAAACTGAAAAATTCGGATTCTATATATAAGATTACAAATGCGACGGCGTCACCCTTTAGTTTGTGACGCTGTCGGGTCGCCGTTATTAGGGTTTCGTCTTGGCCACGTTAGCATTGCGACGGCGTCACCTTATGCCTGTGACGCCGTCCTCTTCAGTCTCTGACGTCCGTCTAGATCAAATCTAGGTCGTCTGAGCTGCGACGTCCCTACTCCTTTAAAACCGGCCGTCCACTTGCAAATAAGTAATTTGGCTACTGAGTCGTCACAAAATTTGTCCGACGGCGTCTCTAGTAGAACCTAACGCCTTCACTTGTAGAACCTGACGCCGTCCCCTTCAGCACCTGAGTGTCTCGATTATTGACTTTGGCCATTTTCTTCGTATATTCACGCCTTTTCGTCCGAATAAGTGTCATTCCAGCAATTTGCCTTCAAGATACCTAAAAAGTGAAAAGGAACGATATTAAGTAATAACGGATACAAAAGTGATCAAATAAGGGCTTAAACGACCCTTCAAAAAGGTACATTTTAAAACCTTATCAAATATCCCTACACTTGGTATTTGCTTGTCCTCAAGAAAATGTGCTTTTAGCCAATTAATTTATAAGTTAGAGGTCATGAAGCATTAGTTTAGAACGATTCACATGGGGTGTTTGGGGTACTCACATCTCTCGGGTGTATATAAAATATAACAAGTTGGAAATGGAAGATAAACACTCATTAACCGGTCCTAGTACATAGATTACCATAGGCTTGAGACTAGATCAAACCTCCATCGCTTTGGCGTAAGCACCTAGGAAAGACTATCCAAGTGGTCTTTTAAAGGGTTGTAACGTTAGGCTTACGGTAGGGAAACAAAGGGTTTGGTGGGATAGGCGATTTAGTGGTGGCAAGTCAAAAATCTTTATGTTACAAGCATGCAAAGAATGGCGTTGCTAAGCCAAGACTCGACACTCTAAACTCTAGATAACTGAAACAAACAAACATAAATTTAAAGATAGATGTAGAATGGTAGCCAGTTTTTTTTATTTATTTATTTTTTATTTTTATTTTTTTTTCATACACTTTTACTCTACCATCCTCTACGATAAGATCAAAATGATAGGGATTTATAGGCACATCCCTACACTTGAGTTTTTATTACTCTAACACTAATTTGACCCGAATCGAAAAGATCAAAACACTTGGAGTACATTATTACGCAAATAAAGGGAATTTGAATTTAACGTTCCCTTCTCGTCATTTCATAAAATTTAACTTTTCCCATGAGTCCCAGTCGTCCCAAAACTGTGTACAAAGGATATGACTCGACTTAGTAACTTATGCAAGCAACAAGATAATTGAACTAAGGGTTTAGTGTACAATAATGCACTAAAAGTGAGTGCATACAAGGTAGGCTAAGGCAATTTGGGTGTACATTTGAGGGTGGATTGTAAACAATGCTCTTCATTGATATTCCGAAAAACTGAAGCATCACGAGAACCGCGAAAAGGATAGGCCTAGAGGGGTTAACTAGGGGTATCGTGTACTAAAGATGAGTACAACGAAAAAGTGTGGGGGAATTACTCAACCGATGTGGAAGAAGTAATTATATTACAGGTATCAAACAAGGGTTATCCTAATTCCTCTTATCATTTAGTTATTCCTAACTACACAAGTGTAATCTTACTAGCGATCTCGGAATGCATCACAAAACAAGTTCTAAAATCTATTATACTACCGGTTCACACTCTAAGCATCAAAGATGAATGCTTTAATTCCTACAAATCTAAGGGCGATCCTCACATTTTGGGTGGAATTTAAGTGGTAAAGGGTTTTTGTGCTAGTCATATAATTTCCTATCCATGAGACGCTTTATTAAGACTAATGGCCCACTCCTATATGTCATGAAAAATTTTAAATTTGGTGCCAAAATTACCCTAACCGACATTTTCTCATGGTTTATTACACAAATGCAATTGGACAAAGCAAATAATCAAGGATAAGCATAGTTTCAAAGTTCCCGTTTTATTTTCCTCCCTACACTTAAACTGAACATTGTCCCCAATGTTCCCCGAAAGTATCAAAGTTATGATAATGGAAGGTAATAAAAGACGAAAGAAACTAATACTCCCCTGATTAGCTCGGTAGGATCCGTGTAAAGTGGTGGTTACATCTTTCTTCAAGAAGAATGTTATGCGTTAAAAGCTCCTTCTCATCTTATGTCTCTTCTTCTTAATAAATTAAACCTGCACACTTGAAGAAAACAAACGAAACCTTCGCGTAAAATCGGCGGTAACAATATATATAAGACTCTACTAATCGGTGGAATGGATGTTTACAGATTTTCTGGAAAATGAAGACCTGGAAAATTCCAAAAATTTTATAAGTAGCTCAGAAAACGAGAAAAAGTAATCAGTTGTTTCTGCTCCTTCCTGACGCCGTCAGGGTGCGATCCTGACGCCGTCAGGTTATCCTGACAGAAACTGGTCTGCGATTTTCTGGAAAAAATTCTGAAAAATTTACATCTTTAGAATCTGGAAAGATTTCCTGCAAAACATCCATTATGACTCGATACAAGCATTTGACTCGAACAAACACACATGTATATCTTTTAATTAATTGTAATTCTCATGTTTACGTTTCTTTTTAAAACGTGTGTAATCCTCCCTACACTTATCCCTTATGTAAAATACCTTTATATTTAATTAAGACGAGGTTAAAGACAAAATAAAGCATTTTTACAAATTTAAACATGAGAATAAACAATAAATAAAAGATACACGACACACAAACAAGCAAACAATTAAGCATGGGTTGCCTCCCACGAAGCGCTTTTCTTTATTTATGAGTCTTGTAGCTAGACTCTAAGTCGTGCCCCTACATTTTCTCGTTTTGAATTCTCAATGAGAATTCTATCATTTTGACAAAATTTTCATTGACTCTATACCTAGGCCCTAGGGTCAAGCAATCCTTATAATAAAGCCTCCTTCTTTCCCACATGAATTTAAAACCTTTTTCAACATCGTCCTTGCTTTTGTCCTCAAAAGCTCTAATGTTGTCTCGTTCAAAAAGGGATAGATGGTCATATTCATTCGTCTTCCAAGGCATCCTATAAGTGATCTCATCATTTCCTTCCTTAAACCTAACCGTTCCATCATACTTGTTATGGCCCATTTTAGATGTTTCAACAAACGGTTTTCCTAGCACTACTTGGGATAAGCTATAGTCAATGATACATCCAATGTCTTCTAGGACTACAAAATCAACTAGGTAGGTGAAATTTCCTATAAAGACGTGTATATCCTTGACTCTTCCCACAAAGTTGCAAACACCACCAGGATACTTAGGGTCTCTCCTAATCCTAAGTCGCTCATTCATAATGTCATTGTAAACAGCTGATGACATTACATTAATGAGAGATTCCGTATCTATGTAAGTGTGCTCGACATTCCTATATCCGACCATACAAGGAATTTTGAGGTTCTAAGGATTTCCTCTCCTAATCTTTGGGCATATCCTAATGATGGGTGATCGGGGATTATCGATTATGTATTGATGGTAAGCAACCTCTTCCTTAGTGGGGTAAAGATTGAAATAAGCACTATCCTCCTCATTCACGTTTCTATTCACTAAGCCATTTTCCGAATTGCTGTCGATCATGGAGCCAATTACAGAGGCGCTGACCACTTTCTCAACAGCATCCCTAATTGTACTATCAAATATCTTTTGCAAATATTGAAGGTCGGTGTTTCTACTCACATAACGGTTTCGGCGGTTGTGTTGGTCATTAGGTTGGTTTTTGATTGAAAGTGATTTATTCGGTGGTGGGTTGTTGAGTGGTGGTTGGTTATCACCTTCCATGATGAAAAGTGATGGGTTACGAACAAAGGTCACGAAGAAGGGGGATAGACTACGAGGAAGCCAAAAATGGGAAAAAATCTTACTTGACAGGAATCAAGCAAGGAAACCTAAACGAGGTGGACTCCAAACTAGCTATTCTATTCCCCGGCAGCGCCAAAACTTGATGACGCTTTACACGCGCGTTCGGGGTCAAAGGAACTTCCTTTTCGTCGAGCAAGTTTTTCAACACCCTAGGCAAGGAACCTAATCATTGTAGTGTAGTATTAGGGTAAACCACGGGAATTGATATCGTTCTCTAAGGGAATAGGAATGCTAGTGAGAAGTTACTACGCTAAGGTTGGGGTTGAGGAAGATTATTTTTTATCTTTTTATGTTTTTTTAGAAAATGGAAAGGTACGAATCTCGGGGTTTGGATTTGGGGGTTGGTATTTCTACCGATTACTTCTACTTATCTAATTATCTAAACGAAGGTGTATGTAGTCTATGTCTATTGTTGTGTGCTCGTATGATAGTTAAAATGTATTTGCTTAGGCTTTATTACTCCCTAGTTATCTCCTATTGGTGGTTGAATTGTCACGTCCTTATTCTTAATCGCGTTGTGTTTCTAAGGTCGTAGGGTATGCGTTTATCCCTAACTCTTTGAAGCTACTAAAGGTTAATGACTACAAAATCTCTAGGATTTATAAACTTTAACTCTAAGGTATTCTTTGGATGTATAGCCTACAATTACTCTAGGTGATTATAAACTAAGGTTCAACAAAGAATAATCAAGCATTATTAGCACAACGAATGACATATCGCAATACTAGGTCAATCACAATTAAGATAAGAGACGACCAATCAATATTCAATAACTAATTTTCCTATTACCTAAGCAAACACACAAGTAAATTAGCCGGACATGGGGAATATGCAAGCATACACACAATCAATTGAAGACATAATTAAATTAATGAAGTAAAACACTTATCTTGATGTAAGATAGGGTATGGAACCCTAAAATACTGTACAAGACAGCCTTGGTTTGGTTTAGGTTTTTACTCCAAAAGACTACACACGGAAAACTGAAAAATTCGGATTCTATATATAGGATTACAAATGCGACGGCGTCACCCTTTAGTTTGTGACGCCGTCGGGTCGCCGTTATTAGGGTTTCGTCTTGGCCACGTTAGCATTGCGACGGCGTCACCTTATGCTTGTGACGCCGTCCTCTTCGATCTCGGCGTCGTCGGATCAAATCTAGGCCGTCTGAGCTGCGACGCCTACTCCTTTAAAACCGAAGCCGCCACTTGTAAATAAGTAATTTGGCTATTGAGTCGTCACAAAATTTGTCCGACGGCGTCTCTAGTAGAACCTGACGCCGTCACTTGTAGAACCCGACACCGCCCCTTCAGTTCCAGCAGCCTAAGTGTCTCGATTCTTGACTTTGGCCATTTTCTTCGTATATTCCCGCCTTTTCGTCCGAGTAAGTGTCATTCCAGCAATTTGCCTTCAAGATACCTAAAAAGTGAAAAGGAACGATATTAAGTAATAACGGATACAAAAGTGATAAAATAAGGGCTTAAACGACCCCTCAAAAAGGTACATTTTAAAACCTTATCACCTTGCAGCAATAAACAACAAATTAGAAAGTCTTGGAAGAGACATGAAAAAGCTCAAGGAGAATGTGCATTCCATACAAGTTGAATGAAATGAACACAATGGCGCTCTCCCTACTAAGGAATGCTCATCCAACGAGGAAGTTAAAAGGATTGAAGAAGTAAAATATAGAGGTGGAAGTCCCTTCAACAGATACAATGGTAACGGGGCCAGATACCGAGAAAAATCCCCAGGGTTCTATACAAGAATCAACAACAATCCTCCTAGACCAAGCCTTGAAGAAATAATGCATAAACATATAGAGGAGTCTACAAAGAAAAGTTATAGACTCAAGGAATGGATGGTCAAGGTAAAAGAAGACACCAACATGAACTTACGTAACCAAGATGCCGCAATTAAAAACCTCGAAACCCAAATTGGGCAATTAGCTAAAAATCTTGAGAACAGTAATGACAAAGCCATTGCCTGCAAAGCCATATTTGCACAAGATAAACTGAAGAAAGAACAGTGCACCTCTTCTGTCACCAATGATCTATATGGGATTGACTACTTAAAAGAAGATGATAAATCAGAAGATGACGAGGACCTGCCAAGCCAACTTCCTGAGAAGGAACACTATCAGGAAAGTTTTCTTCTTCCATGCTCTATCGGTAATCTTAAAATTCCCGCATTAGCTGATTTGGGGGCTGGGGTAAACGTTATTTCTACCACATTGTTTGATAAAATAAAACTTACCAATTTAAAAGAAACAACAATGATGATTGAAATGGCTGATTCCTCTAAAGCTGTACCTTGGGGAGTAGTTAATAATGTTTTCCTTAAAATTGGGAAATTCCTTTTTCCTACTGATTTTGTAGTTATTGACATGGGGAAACGGGAGACTTACAACTTAATTGTTGGAAGGCCTTTTCTGGCCACTTATCGAGCACATATAAAGGTCTTTGAAAAACAAATTTCTTTGGGAACTGAAAATGAACGAATCACTTTCAGCATGAAAGAACAATTGAATCCAAGATTAGAGATTTCAAATAAAGTTGATGTTGTCAACATTCCGTCACTCGACCCACCTCTATGTTATAATCTTAGTACTAACAATCGCGAAGAGAATTTTGATAGTTGTGAACAGGAACAGGGAAAGATCTTCCTGATTGAAGGGATTAAGGAAGCCCAGGATCCTAAAAAACATTACTGCACCCCTATATGGATAGAAGATAACGAATCAATGAAAGCATGGCCCTCGTGTAACCCCTTTCGTGAGTTTTGCGATGGAAGGGTGGATGAATGGACGTGCCCTCACGAGATTGAGAGACACGATATAAAATTCAAAAAATTATCCTTTGAAGATTGGTACAAGGTAAGATTTGAAGACTCGGAAATCAATACGAGTTTCGTAAAACAACTAAAATGCAATTACGATAAATATCACCTTATTGATATAATGACCAAAGATGAAAGATCAAACATAAGTGCAACAATTGATCCTATAGCAGAAGGTGATGACTACGGAAAGTCATGTTTATCGTTTAATGAGTGGCTCTCGCAAAAATTTGGAACATGTAGTATCGGGAACACAGCGAGAGAAAAGGTTTTTATCGAATGGATGAATAATTGCCGCCTAATAATGGAGGAAGTTGGCCAAATTCGAAGGCCACCATGAAGCCCCGAGGCTCTGAGTCTAACTTAAAGACTCGTAAATAAAAAAAAGGGCTCTTTCGGGAGACAACCCGAATTATCTCTTTCATTTGCTTTATTTCCTTTATGTTGGGTTTTGTGTTTTTAACCATTTTTGCAGGGAAACGAAGAAAAATTGTTGTTGCATCATGCTGATCCGACCAGAGTTACGGCGTAACTCACTATCTTGGTTACTTTACCGTGCCTTTGTGCAGTGAGAACTTGTCGAAGCATTACCAATTACGGCGTAACCCCAGCTATGGTTACGCTGTAGCAACATCCGTGTCAGGTTTTTCTTAATTACGGAGTAACTCCTTATGGGAGTTACGACGTAACTACCCTCTGTAACACTTCTTTCATTTTAAACACAATAACCTTGTATTTGTTTTCAAATGAACTTTGTGGGTATGTTCCATGTAAGCCCTCACGAGACTACACTCGTCCACTTGGGACACCAAGTGGTTTAAAAGGCTTGTTGCATACGCTAAATGCAACCGTGATTCCTACGAAAGTGAGTGAGATTTCTGTTTCATTTTTTTCTTTTTTTTAGAATTATGCTTGTCGGTAGTGTGATTTCAGGGATTGAAGTTTGCTCGTGGATGCTTATGCGAAGGCACGACTCTTTTCGTGGGCCTTCTTTCTTTTTGGAGCCAATTTTAGGGAAGTTCTCGCTCTAATTCTACTTTTCTCTTCACCTTTATTTAACGCTTAGTACAAAAGGGACTTTGTACAATTCAAGTGAGGGGACGGTAGTAGAATTATCTCTTGAACTTTATTGCCCTCGTTTTTCTAGTTTATTTTGAAAAATTATGCCATTTTTAAACTTTTGACATGTTTTTCTTAACCTAACTAGATTAGATCTTAGCCGAGCACATTATAACCCTTGATATTATATGGTGAGATTAGCCTTATCCGTTTCCAAATATTTACCCCAAATCCACCAAATTATGAGTGTGCCGGTAGCTTGTAAACTTTAGAACTTGGCCTTTACATCATTTCGAGACCATAGACGAGGAATGTTGAGTTAGCTCGATGTATTTTGACTTTTCAGTTTAAGAAGGCAGTATTATAGGATTATCACCCAAATAGCCTACCATTGTGTGTCTATCGATTAGTCACCTCGACTTCTCGACCCCCATGTTAAACCCTTTGTTGCACTCACCTTTAGTGTAAGATACCCTTAGATACACTCTTCTGAGCCATTCCTTTCATTTTGTTCACCCAACATATTGTTTCGATACACCATTACACCTTAGTCTACCCTGTAGTCTTTATTTGTAATTGGGAAGTCATTATCTGCCTAAGTTCAAGGTTCAAGTGGAAAGGTTTGGGAATCACGCTCTCGTCGATGACATATCTTTAAAGATCATTGAAGACCACCCAAATTCCCATATTGTTCATCTCAAGTGGGGGGATGTTATGTTATTATGTTATGTTATGTTAAAAAAAAGATGTGATTTGAAAAAAAGCACTATTGTTATGAGCTTAATATAGATTTAGTATCGAGGAGGCCACCTCAGTCACATTTGAAGAATGAAGTTGGAAGTGTGCCCATCATGACGTCCTCTAATGGCACATCTACTTGATTATATCATGATCCGGTTTCTTGACTTCGAAACTTGAACTTTAGGCAGACGGTAAGTGGTGATGACCTAGTTGTAGATTTAGATTATTTGCTTGGTTTTATTTTACACCAATTTTATCCCATGTCTTATCCTACCCTTTAGTCATGAAGCGTGTCTAGGTGATGCAGCGAGCAATCTTTGGTGTCTTGGCCATGGATTTGGTCATGTATCATTGATTTTGTCTACTTCTCCGTGACATGTTAGTAATGACAAATCACCCTTAGACCTTTGTCGTGTCTACCCATATTGCCTTCGAGAATTGTTTTGTCCTTAACTCTAGTGGTGGAGATTTGTGTAACTGCCAAGCTTATGATAGACTACATGCTATGACTGTGCAATGAGTGATCACCCCGAAATTGACACTTAGAATAGTTGAGAGATTTGAGTGTTTTGTTCCCATTTTGTGAGGTGTTCGGCTTTGTTTTATTCTAGCATAAGGGATTTGTAAACTTATATTTTCCAGGTAATGGGAGATATCTTTTTAGGAATCTATCTAATAAGGTCTACTTGAGGGCAAGTAGAGTTCAAGTGGGGGGATATTTGATAACATCAAATAGTCCTGAATATTAAGTGTCAATTTCCCCCGATAATGCTCGTATTTTATATCATTTATATGGATTTACGCTTGTTTTCCTCTATAATTCACTTTCAGGTAAGTTACGAGCATTGGAACTAAAGAGACGCGGATTTGGAGATTTATTGAAGATATATTATAGTATGCTCATTTTGAAGCAGTTACGGCGTAACTCATCTCTCACATTACGCCGTAACTAAAACGTGGCTAAGGAAACCAACTCAACAGAAGATTACGGCGTAACCAACTAGGTCAAATGAGGCTCCACGCCGCTGCAAGCTACGCCGTAACTATTGTATCAATTACGGCGTAACCTAGATTTATTGAAGATACGGCGTAACTCCTTCTATAGTTACGCCGTAACCCGCATTTTTAGTGCAAATTACAAAGAATTGTATGTTACGGCGTAACTCTTAACATTAGTTACGCCGTAACCAGATCTGGCCTATAAATACCCCACGATTTCCAGCATTTCAAAGCATCCCATTTCACACACAACACAAAGTGAACGTGAGTAGAATTCGAAGGCAGATCTAGAGGAGTATATGGAGCTATCTCCAAGGGAGGAATCACTCCCCTACGATAAGCATTAGCTTTTTATCTTTTTTTTTACTTTCAATTCATGTATTTCGTAATTTTAAACATTGAATCGATTGTTTTAGTTAATATGAGCGGCTAAGCACCTCTGGTGCTGGCTTCGTTATGATTCCTTAATTGTTTTGTTTGCGTTTACATTGCTTCCGTATAATTATTTCTAAGTGTATGCATGCATAGCTTGTTGGTAGCTACCATTGTTTTGGTAGTTTTGAATGGCGGTAGTGGCTAGTTATGACCAACTGGCAACCCTTTCTGCTTGTGCGATTTGACCAACTGATCACCTACCATTTGGATGAACTTAAGAAGTCGGGGGTGAGTGTTTAAGTTGCTAGCTCTTGGGCACTCACTGTTATGAATCTAGCATGTAGCGGTACTTAATGACTTGGCTTAGGGGACTAAGAACAACTGGACTTATGACGGGTCACCTGATTTCTCTAGTGGGACCCTTTGCTGATAGGTTAGGACGAACTGACCAAATGCTGTACTAGAGACTTTGACCCCACCTGAAGTAATTGGAAGTATTTAGACGTAAACACTACTAATTAAGATGAGTAACTAGGTTAGCACCCCTCTCCTCTATTGATCACATCTCTCGCCTTTGCTTGTTTTAGTAGTTAATTAGTTAATTTAATATCAAAATCATATTAATATCTGTGACACCTAGACTTAGTTTAAATCTGCACACATAGCTCTTGGGACGACCTCGGTTTTACCGATTACTACACTACACACGACCGGGTACACTGCCCGTTAGTGTATCAGGGTAGACCATAGGTATAACGAGTAATTATAAATATTAAAACCTGGTCAGTAAAACCTGCATCATAAACTATTCAACCCCCCTTCAAGTTTTTCCACAATTGGCACCAGAGCCTCGTTGCTCAAGAATTTATAAAATATATTGTATTTTATAAACTTGAAACGATCCATGGATTCCGAAAAATTTAAAGAAGGGCAATCTATGCAAAGACCACCACTCTTTGAAACCAATGGATTTATCTATTGAAAAAACCGTTTTGAAACATATGTAAAGTTAAAAGATATAGATCTTTGGTTTGTTATCATTAAAGGAGACTTTAATCCTACAACAAAAGATATTTCAAGTGATGATCAAAAGAAACTAATAGCTAAAAATAATAAAGCTAAAATGATGCTTTATAATGCTTTTCCTAGAAAAGAATATGAAAGAATTTTTATGTGTGAAACCGCAAAAGAAATTTGGGAATCTTTAATTATTACACATCATGGAAATTCACAAGTCAAGGATAACAAAATTGATCTTCTTGTTCAACAATATGAACAATTTGTTATCCCTGAAGATGAAACCATTGATTGTGGATTTGCTCGCTTTAATACTATTATTAATTCTCTTAAAGCACTTGATGAAACTTTTCGTAGTAAGAACTTTGTCAGAAAATTTCTTAGAGCACTCCATCCGAAGTGGAGAGCAAAAGTAACGGCTATTGAGGAATCAAAATATCTCTCAATAATGTCAATTGACGAGCTAATTGGAAATCTCAAAATACACGAAATGGTGATGGAGAAAGATTCGGAGATCATCAAAGGAAAAAGAGAGAAAGTCAAATCCGTTGCTCTAAAGGCAAGAACGGAATCTAGTGATGATGAAGAATCTTGCTCGGGTAGTGAAGATGAGGAATATGCTATGGTTGTTAGAGATTTCAAAAATTTCTTTAGAAGAAGAGGAAAGTTCGTAAGGCAACCCCGAGATGAAAAGAAGCCATTCCGAAAAGACCGAGATGAAAAAAGGGAAAAGGTGAAAGGAAGTGCTTTAGATGCGGTGATACAAGTCATCTAATAGGAGATTTCCCCAAGCCACCTAAAAGCAAAATTCAACGAGCTTTTGTAAGTGGTACTTGGAGTGATAGTGAGGATGATGAAGAATCAAGCAAGGATGAGATCGTTCTAATGGCACATGAATCAAACGAGGTACATTCCGACTCATCTTATTCTTCTATTGATGATGACACTTTGCAAAAACAATATAATCAATTGTGTGAGCTTAGCTTAAAAATCATAACTAAAAACAGTTTTTAAAGACTAAAAAGGAATTTTTAGAAAACGAAATTTGTGAGTTAAAAGAAAAGGCAAAACGATTAGAAAAGGGGAAAGCGAATGAAGATGGTTGCAAATCATGTCAAGAGCTTAGTCTTGAAATAGAAAAGCTAAAACTCACACAAGAAGTTCTCATTGAACATAAATCTAAATTTAAAAGATTTAACTAAAACATTTCTTGTACCGATGAAATAGTAAGAATTCAAAATGTACCAGGAAACACACGTGGATTAGGTTTTAATGAAGTACACATTCCAAATAGTAAAACCAAAACGGCCGAAAAAGATAAACAAAATGTCACATCTGCCGCAGTATAACACGGACCAGACGAACCTAAAAATAGGGTTTCGTCCATTGAAAAATTTGGTGCCGTGGTGTCTGCAGTAGGACAGAATATTTGCAAAACGGACCGTAGTGAATTTGTCAAAGTTACAAAGAAAACCAAGGATGTTGTTAAACTAAAACCTGCTATTACATTAGGAGTAGGACTTGCTAGAAATGAATTTAGATCTAAAACTACTCAACAACGGCCTAAAACACCTATTGCCAAAAGCCCCTTTCCCATGAGCAACTACAACATACAACCCAACTATCAACATGCCCGTTGGAATCAAAACTTCCCTAGACCATATCAAACTCCAAATTACATGCCTTGGAACCCTTACCCATCATTTCCATATATGAACCAAGTAAATGGTATGTTTAACCCAAATGGACCCATGAGATATTTGGACCAAACGCTTGAGTTATTTGTGTCATAGGTATGCTTGAAAGTTGGATTAAAACCTGATGAATGGATAAAAGATAGAGGATGCTCAGGACATATGACGGGCAACAAAAGCCTCTTCTCAACATACCAAGAGTATGACGGAGGTAATGTCACTTTTGGTAGCAATCTCAAAAGCAAAATCAATGGCAAAGGTACGATCGCTCATAAATCCCTAACTATTGAAAATTTTGCTTATGTTGATAGGTTAGGATTTAATCTACTTAGTATTAGCCAATTATGTGATAAAAAGTATACAGTACTATCTGAAGAAAATGGTAGTAAAATACTAAAAGATGGTATCACCATAGCTAAATGAGTTAGGAAAAATAACATATACGTCATGAAAATAGATAGAGCATCTAAAGACAAACTTTGCCTAACAACCTTAGATGATAAATCAACTATTTGGCATAAACGATTAGGTCACGCTAATATGAGACTCATCCAAAATCTATCCTCAAAAGAGCTAGTTAGAAACCTACCAAAATTGAAATATGATCAACACTTTTGCGACGCTTGCAAAATAGGTAAACAAATTCATAGTACTCATAAAGCTAAAAACATGGTTTCCACATCTAAATGCCTAGAGCTTTTGCATATGGAATTGTTTGGTCCATCCGCTATAAGAAGCTATGGAGGGAACCTCTACACTTTAGTTATGGTAGATGATTACTCGAGGTTCACATGGACAATGTTTTTGAAAACTAAAAATGAAGCTTTTGATAATTTTGAAATACTTAGTAAGAAAATTCAAAATCAACTAGGTGTTAACATTGTGTCGATCCGAACGGATCATGGTCGCGAGTTCGACAATGAAACACAATTTGGAAACTTTTGTGATACAAATGGTATAATGATGCATGTTTTACTGACTAGGTTTTAATATTTATATTGTCTCGTTATACATATGGTCTACCCTAATGCACTAACGAGCAGTGTACCCGGTCGTGTGTAGTGTAGTATTCGGTAAAATCAGGTCGTCCCAAGAGCTATGTGTGAGGATTTTAACTAAGTCTAGGTGTCACAGATTTTAATAGGTTGAAATGACTAATAGAAACTAAAGACAAGAAAATAAAAGATAACAAGTAAAGGCAAGGGTTGTGATCAATAGAGGAGAAGTGTGCTAACCTAGTTAGTCATCCTATCATGTTAAGTTCACGTTTAATTACTTCCAATTGCTTCAAGTGGGGGTAAAATTCGCTAGGACAGCATTTGGTCAGTTCGTCCTAACATATCAGCAAAGGTTTCCACAGGAGATCGCAGGTGACCCGTTGAAAGTCCAGTTGTTTTTAGTCCCCTAAGCCAAGTTATTAAGTACCGCTACATGCAAGATTCATAATAATGAGTGCCCGGGCGCTAGCATCTTAAACACTCATCCCTAACTTCTTAAGTTCATCCAAGCGGTAGGTGATCGGTTGGTCAAATCGCTGCGAAGAAGGGTCGAAGTTGGTCAATTCTTACCCTTCTCACTCAGTCTAACTACTTAGGGTCAGTTGGTCATATCTCCTAAGTAACTAGCCACTACCGCCATTGAAAACTACCGAAACAAGGGTAGTTACCAACAAACTATGCATGCATACACTAGAAACAATTATATGGAAGCTATGTAAACATAAACAAAACAATTAAGGAATCATAACTAATCTAGCACCAGAGGTGCTTAGCCACTCATATTAACTAAAAAAATCTATTCAATGTTTAACATTACGAAATACATGAATTAAAAGTAAAGAAATGATAAAATGCTAATTCTTATCGTAGGGGAGTGATTTCTCCCTTAGAGATGGCTCCGTATGCTCCCTAAGATCTGCCTTCAACCTTCTACTCGCGTTCTCTGAATTGGTGTGTGAAGTGGATGATTAGAAATGATGGAATTTGGGCGGTATTTATAGGCCAGATCTTGTTGCGGCGTAACTTAAGTTAAGAGTTACGCCATAACATCCATTTCTTTGTAATTTGCTCTGGAAAAGCTGGTTACGGCGTAACATCAAGAATGAGTTACGCCGTTGATAAGATTTTAAAAGGTACACTTTTGAGGAGTCATTTAAGCCCTTAATTGACCACTTTTAAATCCATTACTGCTTAATTTCATTCCTTTTCACTTTTTAGGTCTCTTGAAGGAAAATTGTTGGAATGACTCTTATTCGGACGAAAAGGCGTGAATATATGAAGAAAATGGCCAAGTCAAGATCAAGACACTCAAGCTACTGAAATAAAAGGTGACGGCGTCAGAGTTAGAGGGCGACGTTGTTAGCCTTAATAGTTTTTATTAGAAGTGATGGTCATTCACGTTTAGGAACTTTGTAACGTGTGTTAGATATCGTGATAGAATAGTCAACGGGCTCGTGGATTGGGCTAAGCTAAATGGCTAGGAGTTATGTTAATCTAGCCTTATATCAATCCATGTCCAATCCAATCCAAACGAGCCCATGCCAAGCCCATTAGGGCATCTTCTACTTGTACTATATAAACCCCTCAAAGTCTCATTTGAGGGGTGTGCTTGAGTGTGTGTGTGTGTGTTTTCCTTTGAAGCAATATACAACTTATTGTTTTCATCTTCTTTCCTTTATCTCTCTAAATACATACACGATCTATCATTCAAGTCACCACGTTCTTATTCTTTCTTCTTTATGCATATCATCAGTTTGTGTTTAACGTGATATAAGTGTTGGGTTTGTGATAAGGTATAAGTGATAAAAGGGGCTTTACAATTGGTATCAATCGCCTAACAATGGTTTAGGAGTGTTTGTGTTTGTTTTGAAGTGTTGGTACTGTTACGCGTATAAGCTCACGTTTTACATATTTCATAAGCTTAAAGCTTTGATTTTTTCATCAAAAAATTCAAGATTCTTGTGGTTTAAGGTTTATTTGGTGTTAAAGTTTCAGTTTTTTGCAAAAGGTTTTAACCTTTACGGGTTTAGATACGTTTTTAAACTCATTTTGTTTCATTGGTCATTTCTACTCGTAACTTTTCTAAGCACTTTGGGTGAAAAAGGTAAACATTTTGGGTTATTGAGTGTTTTTAAGGCTATCTGTGCAAGAGAAATCGTTTGAATCATTGGAAATTTTTTACGAGTAGGTCAAAACCCTAGTTCTACTCGTAAGAAAGTCAAACTACGCATAGTTTTCTACTCATAACTTTTTGGTGAAGAATCTTCGAACTATAACGGTTACTCAGTGCTTCCCTCACTTGGATAAGTGTGTGGAACACTTCGACTTGTGGATATCCCTACTACTGTGGCGATGTAAAGGATTTTTTGTTCTTAACCATAGTTTACTCATAAGCTAAAAGCTTACGAGTAACTCTACGATAACTTCCCAATTACGCGTAAGCTTTATGAGTAACTTTTTGTCTACGCATAAGCTTAAGGTTACGCGTAAGATACTTTCTACGCATAAGATCCTACGCCTAAGGAATCCTACGCCTAAGATCCTACGCCTAAGCTTCCTACGCATAATATCCTACGCCTAAGCCATCCTACTCGTAACCATTTCCTACTCGTAACTTTCTGTTTCTACGCCTAAGCTCTTTCTACGCATAAAGGTTTTTTGGCCGGAAAACTTGAGTAAAATTTAAATTTTTGAGGATACTAAACGTTCAATTTTTACGCGAGATTCAAATTTTGGTTTAACAGTGAAAATTTTGGTAAAAAATTCAAATTTTTGGGCCTAAATTCAAATTTTTCGGGTCAAATTTGGCGTCAAAATTGTCATAACTCAAAATTTTCATACGTCCTTAGAATTGATTTTTATAGTGAATTTCAAATTTTGGGCGAAATCTTTTTAAGAACCAAGGTTACGAGTACGAAATTGAGAAAACCTCAAACGGCAATATCTTCTACAACACAACTCCTTTATCGTTGAATCGATCCTACATCAACTTTATCAGATCATACCTTCATCAATGGCAACTCAACAAGACATTCATGCAGCCGGTGCCAAAAACCGTCCTCCTATGTTGGCAAAAGGTGGTTATCTTCAATGGACAAGTCGTATGCTTCGTTACATCAAGACCAAACCTAATGGAAAACTCATGATTAAATCCATTCAGGATGGACCCTTCAAGCCTCGACAAGTTCATGTACCGGGAAATGCTGATGCAACACCTCCCATCCCACCATCCTCTCATCTTCAAACTGAATCGAATACAAGCGGATCGAAGCAAGTCGATGCAGATGACATGGCAATTCATATTGTCCAACTGGGATTACCAATAGACATTTTGTGTAGACAGTTGTGAAACCGCCGATATGTGGGAACGTGTTAGACGGCTATGTTATGGAACAAAAAATTGGTAAACAAGACATGGAGAACAAGTTGCTAACTGAATGGGAGAAGTTTACATCTACACCAGGAGAATCCATTGAATCCTACTATGGAAGGTTTTGCACTTTGATGAATGAGCTTATCGGAAACAAGTTGGCACCCAGAACTATCGTTCAAAACATCAAGTTCCTGAACAATCTTCCAGAAGAATGGGGACGATATGTCACTATTGTCAACCAAACAAAAGACCTTCATCAGGTGAACTTTGATCAACTCAATGATTTTCGAAACAAAACCAATGAAGTCAATGAAGTCAGGCAAGAAAGATTGGCAAAGAATCATGATCCATTGGCACTTATTGCAAACACTCAACCTTCAGTGAATACACAACAACAAGCTTCATCATCTTCCAACAACAACAACTTGCAAAGAATACATTCCACAACCACAACAACAATTCTATCGATCAACAATACCAGGAACTAGGAATCATCGATCTGACCCGACCCGAGCGACCTTACAAAGATATACTCTTTATTAGGTAACGCACTAAAAAGTCGCTATTCCACACCAACTAACAACAACCAAAGGATTTCATCAAACACTCGCAACAGGCAAATTGCACCGCCGGGTGTGAATATGGGTAATCAAGGTCAAATGGTTGGAGTTATTGGGAATCAACAGGATATGCTACTTGGATATCGCATGGGTAATCAGGAAGTTCCGTATCAGGGTAATCAGTTGGGTCAGAATGTTGGAAATCGATGGAGAGAGAATGTTGGGAATAGAGCGATGGGTAATCGAATGGGAATGTTGCAGCTCCAGTCGTTGGGAATTATGGAAATGTGAATCAGGGGAATCAGGTTAAGTGTTATAACTGTCAAGGAATGGGTCACATGGCACGAAACTGTCCCACTAAGCCGCACAAGAAGAATGACGAGTTTCTTCGGAAAGCTATGCTGTTAGCACAGAAGCAAGAAGCAGGGATACGTTGAGTCTGAGGAAAATGATTTTTTCGCTATTGTGGATGATTTGGAAGACCTCGAGGAACTCAATGTGAACTGCATCTTCATGGCTACTCTTCAGGAGACTAAGTACCGACTCGACTCGACGCACCTCCTGCTATGACGTCAACGCCGTATCTGAGGTACCAATCATTGATCCATGCTATAACAATGTCATATGTGATGTGTTTACTCATGACGAACAACATTCTGGACGCCAACAACTACTTATGATACATACATGGACAATCCGAGTTGTAGCAATACTAACTCAAACTCCGCATGTGGATCCTAGTGGAGGCTGTGTGGCACAAAATACTGAGGTGATGAGGAAACACGTGCTTACTTTGAATCATTAATCAATAACTGTGGCATTGAAATTGAGAAAGTTAGTAAGGTCAATCGCGAGGTTAAGGCCGCGAATAAGAAATTGACCGCTGAGCTTGAGAGTTACAAAGAGCACGCCAAAGCCTATGAATTTCATACAAACAAAATGTCAGAATTAGAAATTGGTTATCGAGATTCTGTTTTAAGAGAAAAACAATTGCAACTCAAGTATGACACACTTGATGTGAATCTGAACTTGAAAATAAAATCTTTAAACAAGGAAATTTCAAAAAACTAAATGACCAACTTTCTAAACAAAAAGCCTTTGTTTCTCGATCTTGAAAAGAGAAGAAACAATTGATTGCTTGATTTTTCAAAACGAGAAGATTCTCTTCTAGATGAAATTACAAAATGAAACAATAAAAAATTTGGATAATTTGCTTCTTACAACGGGTCATTCCGCTAAAACAAACAAGATGCTTTCTAATCAAGCAAATCCGATTTTCATACTTCTCATAAAATGGCTCTTGGTAACAACCCTTCTTCGTTCCTCAAGAAAGCTCAGAAATCTCAGAATGTGTTGAACAATGGAAAACCTTTGCATGAACCCATAATTGTTCGTGATTCTCTTGAAACGTTGGAACTATCGAAGGAGAGTAGATCAAAAATGAAACAAAAGAATACAGATCTTAAACCGATTGATTATAACAAATGGAACAAAATTAATGGAATTACTTTGTTAATAAAAAGAACAATCAACGTTTTCCACCACACCAAGTGTTTCAAACAAAGTGTCAACACCGGTTTCAAAACCAGTTGCAACTCCTGTAGTTGTCTCAAAATCTCTTTCGAAAATCGAACAAATGTCTTCAAACAATCCTTTTAACACAAGTGATGCAAGAAGCATTTTAGATGACGTTAAAACTAGAATTGGGTATCTTCAAGAGCATCAAATCTAAAACCAATATTACTACTAACATCGGTTTACGTCATGATGACGAAACGAAAAAGTTTTTGAAACTCAAATTGAACCTTCGTTAACTGGCATCGCATGAGGGTAATTCATTCGAACAAGCGTTTTTGAAAGAAACAAATTTGTGACTTTGTCAAGGACCACAAATACCTGGTAAAGCAAGCTAATGAAAGTGTTGAACACATCAAAGTTTTGGAAAATTTGAATGATTCTCTCTTCGAAGATGTTATGACTACTGATATCATGTCCATTATCCTTCAAACATACTTTGTTGAAGATCATGAAAGACTCTAGTCTGAGACCTCCGCAATCGTTTCAAAGTATGAAAAAGCTCTTGAAAAACTTGAAAAAGAAAATGTGTCCTATTTTAAACAGCTTGATCGAAAAACCGAGGAATGCAAGTATGACAAACTGTCGTATGAGCGTGCCTACAAGGACATGCAAGAGCAAAATGATCTTTTGAGAGTTCAGCTGGAAAGTCTAAAAGGAAAGGCTGTGGATACTAAGTTTGCAAAACCATTGACTGAGGAGAAAACAAATGTTCCCAAACCGGTTTTCAAACCAAAAATGTCTATTTCTCAGCTTCCTCCAAAAGTCAATGAGAAAAATGATTTGTAAAAAGTCACCAGACTTCTTGCCTATTAAAAGAGAATTATCCACGGTTTTGAGAAAGAAAAAGCAGATTGTTGATACACCAAAAGTTATTTCACTGGAATTTCTAGGAATAGTACACGGAATGTGACCAAAAATCCAGTTAAAGAATCTGTTGGTTCTAACAACATGGTCAACAATCACTATCTAGAAGAAGCTAGGAAAAAGGCACAGACTCAAAAGACGGAATTTTAGGTACAACATCTAGGGTGATGAATTCTACAAGATTTCAAGGCACTGCTAGTAGTAGTAAACCATTACCTAGGAACACTCTACAAAAGACTAGGGATTGGCTTGCATCTAAGAGTAGTTGCGCAAAAGAAAATGCTATGCCCTTAGATAACAACACTAGCAATTCTAAGTCTTTTTCGAACCAGAATCAATTTCCAAAAGACTGTAGTGACAAAGTTAAAGCTGCTATTTTAAACAAGAATATTGAATTTGTATGTACTACATGTAAAAAATGTATCTTTTCAGCTAATCATGATGCATGTGCCTTACAATATCTCAAGAAAGATAATTCTCGTGCCAAGGCACAATCCACTAAGACACCAAATAGAAACAAGCCCGTTGATAAAATGTCAAACAAAAAGGAACCTAATAGGTGGATCTCTTGGGGCAGACGAGTTTTTCCAAAAATGAGTCTTCAACGAAAAAGAAAACAACTCCTGGATCTTACCTTAGGTGGATACCCACGGGAAAAGTTTTCAACAAAATAGGTCTTAGATGGATTCCCACAGGAAAGATTGTTGACACTTGCACCAACATAGATAATAGTGAAACTCATCATGTTAAGGAAGTCGAATCCACTACAACCGTTGATAGTGATCACCCTCTTGTGAGGAAACATGTACTTCTAACAACATTTATTTGTGAAAACTCTTCTTCTTTGGTTGCAGGTGATTCAAATATCTCTGAACCCAACTCATCGAGGGTTCCAATTCGTAAAATCTTCTTCTCATTCTCTCTATCTTCTATTTTTGATTTTCTATTTCTTTTATAAAACCAACAAAAGCAAAATATAAAAATATAAAACTTTCAAAAATTCAAAAACAATAGAAAATCAAAAATCCAAAAATATTCTTCTCACGACATGTCTCTCGTATAATCGATATTCTGAACGTTTCTAGAAATGTCATTCAACAATGATACGGGTATGTACATATGCTTGAGCGAGAGTTCTTTAAATGTTTTCCAAAACATGTCGTTTCTCAAAATTTCTTAAAAATAATGGCTTTCGTGTATACTTGCGAAAACCCGGACTTCAACATAATGGCTTCGGACACATCAGTCAGGACCCGCTTCAAAGAAAGGAAAGTTCTTATCAAAATCAAAGATTTTAAATATTCTTCAAGCACTTTTCCTAAAACATAATGGCTTGTATGTATTTCAGCTTGCAACCCGATCTTTAAAGAAAGGAAAGTGCTACGCAAAAATCGATTTTCATAAATATCGAGCACTTATCCTAAAACAAATGAAGATAATTTTTCTCTAAATATCTTCAAAAGATTTTCAAAATCTTCTTTTCATCTTGCGTACCGTTGATTCGAAATTTTTCAAAAAGATTTTTTAAAAAGCTCTCACATTTGGTACCAAGATAACTCCCTCTAAACCCTTAATTGATTCTAAATTTTCTATATGAAAAATATGCTTTCGTTAAGGGGAGTATAAAACAAAAAATTGTTCCAAAATTCATGCTAAATCAGGTTTCTCTCAAATGCTTTCAAAAACATATCTTTTAATCATTTTGTTTCAAAAACATCATGGATATGCTATTTTTGAGGGGAGAAACGTGATTAAAAGGTGATCAAAAATGTTTTATGATCGGTGTTTGAATCTCAAAAGAGCTCGACTCAGTTGAAACCAATGAATTGACGAGAATGCAAAGTCAGTAAATGTACCATTTCGAGAAACTTTCTTTGGACTTGACCAGGCCGAGTAATAATTTCAAGCTAATTCACTAGTGATGTAAACGTGTCTCGAATCGGTCTTGTCTATTGAAAGTCGATCAATTCAAAAGTGCGAACTCTACCCTATATGTGCAGATTTCTGTCAAAACTCATAAGCACATGTGAAGGGGGAGTGTTTTTGAAAATATAAAACTCTCGGAGTGTCTCAAACATGTTTTCTATCATAAACACTTTGTGAGATTTTCAAGTAAAATGGTTTTATGGCAACATGGGACAGTCATGGAGTTATAAGGTGACTAAGGATAGGAAATACATCCTATGATCCGCCAGAGCCGGAGGGATCTACCCAAGGACAATACCCATAGTTAGTATTAGAAGTCCTTAGGTATGATTGAAAAAAGGAGTAATGTGAGAAAGGAGAAAGAAGGGGTTGAAGAATTAAAAAGAAATATAATGATAGGGTGAAAAGAAATAGCCCTCCATAATCAACCTTAGGTAAACCGGGTTCAATTCACATCCTCTGGTTTGTCACTTAGATGTGGTATTGAAGACAAATACGCATGGACCCGAGGACGCCTTAGCGCACTAAACCTTCTAGCCACTCAATTCCTCTCAAAAGGATTTGTTTCATTCTCACTTTAGGAACCTGAATAATCTATGAAACTTTCTCTTGAGATTCTTTGATATTGAAGAAGGAGACCCTCTCTGTTAGGAATTAGAAATTCCAGGTATTAAAGAGTCGGTCACCTCAAGTATATGTAATCGTTAGAAAGCTCGTAGTCGTAGCTATTTTAAGTTAAGTAGTATTTAGTTAAGTAACACCGTGGAGGACGGACGGGTCTTTACCCATTGTATGCCCGATCCACACCCGATGTGTGGGCGTTTTATGTAAGTAATATAAATACTCTCTACCTCCCAAGGTAGAGAGTTGGAGCTCATAATAATATCTTTCACTTTCTCTCACTAAGTTCCCTAAACCTCTAACTTTCTCTCTCTAGAATTCCATCTATATGCTACCTTGTGTTAATGTTATGATGTGTATGTGAAAAGTTATATCTTACAATTGGTATCAAGAGCCATGGTTAGATCATATCTTGCACATCTTTGGATTTCTAGTGGTTTTAGGTGGTTTTTGAGTTTGAAAAAGTTTAGTGGTTTTGCATCATTTGGTTGATTTCTAGTGTTAAAGTTTGAATTTTGTTGGTACTTTTATGTTTAGAATCATCAAAAGTGTTTAGGTTTTCATTTGGTAAGCTTGAATCATCTTGGTTGGGTTGTTTTGGATTGAAAAGTGAGGTTTATATGGTTTTTCAAGCTAGCGACTTAGTTCACGGAATATTTTCTTGGTAGCGACTTGCTTCACATTTTGTAGCGACTTACAGTGTTGGAGCTAGCGAGTTAGATCTAGCGAGTTAAAGTACAAGTAGTGGATTCTCCACTACGGGTAGCGACTTATGGTAGCGACTTGGTCAGTAGCGAGTTGCTCTTTAGCGACTTGTGTCTCTAGCGACTTGTGTAGCAATTGCGCCAAAATTTGTTAGCTTACTTGGTCTCAGCGAGTTACTACTTAGCGACTTGCTTTTTCTGTTAGCGACTTGGGACTCTAGCGACTTAGGGGTGTAGCTAATTAAGGGTTAGCGACTTAGTGCATTAATTTCTAGCGACTTAGTGCATTATCTTCTAGCGATTTAGTATTTTATCTTCTAGAGTCTTGAGTGATTGTTTACGGTTTTCTCTTGATTTAGTAAAATCCCGTGAAAGAATCTATTTCCGGTTTAATCATAGAGTTATAAAATCCCGTATAATCTGTAACATGTCTACCAACGCTTCCCACTCATCTCCATTGTTGCGAGGATGTTCAAGCGGTGGCTCGGATACTCGTCCACCCATGCTTGACGGACTACGACTCTTGGTCTCAACGAATTAGACTGTATTGCCTTGGAAAGGAAAATGGTGTCAACATTCTCAAATCCATTGATGAAGGACCATATCGAGTTGAGGCGACTAGAGACATACTTGATACTAATGCGATGGTACTCTGTTACGGAATGGACAGATCTAAGATGTATGATGAGCTTGATGATAAGGATAAAAAGAGATTTGATGCGATATCGGGCTTCAAACATTGATCTTCAAGGTCTTCCTAAAGACATCTACAAGCTGATCAATCATAACACAGATGCCAAGGCAGTTTGGGACAATGTTAAGATGCTTCTCTCGTTAGAATTAACTATGGAAGATAGAGAATCCCAACTCTATGACGAATTTGAGCATTTCAAGATGAAACCGGATGAGAGTGTCTATGAGTACTATGTGAGATTTCATAAGTTAGTTAATGACATGAGGAACATCGGAATGACTATGCCTAACATTCAGTTGAACTCAAAATTTGTGAACAACATGAATCCCGAATGGCACAAGTTTGTTACCGTTGTGAAGCTCACTAAAGGATTGAAGAATACAAACTATGAGCAACTCTATGCCTTCCTCCTTGAGAATGAGAGACATGCTATGTTTGAAAAATTAATTCTCAATCAGGTTCAAAACCAACCGAGGAGAGACAAGCTCGTCTAATGACTCTACCGCTTTCTACTCAAACATCGGAATCACAACCAAAGCATCACAAGTCATACCCTTGGGTAATGGTAATCACAAACTCATTCCTGATCCTATGTACAAACAAGTGATGCTTTGATGCTCACGTGGGTAGCTTCATTAATCAACTAGCTCTTCTCATTCGTCAAAACATGAATACTCTCCCACAAACCAACAACAACCTCGAATCGCATCTAACCCACACACTCAAGCCACTATTAAAGATGGAAGGATCGTGGTGCAACCAGTTCAGGAAAGACAAGTATGATCGTGGACGAGGTGGAGCTAGGAGAGGTTATGTTGGAAACCAGAATCGAGGAAGGAATGGTAACCAAGGTCAAGCTAAGCTCATCAAATGTTATAACTGTGGTGGAGAGGGACACATTGCAAGGAACTGCACATCTCCAAAGCGCCCACGAGAATCTTGATTACTTGAGAGATAAGATGTCTTTGCCGCTCAAGCTCGGGACAATGGTGCTACTTTGAATGAAGAGGAATTGTTTTTCTTTGCCGAGGGCAATGCCAAGTCCAATGATGCAGATGTGGATGAGCAGCCTATTCAGGAGATAGGTCACAATCATCGGAATGCCTTTCAAGTCGCTGATTGTGATGCATACGACTCTGATGTGGATGATGGACCTACGGCACACACAATTTTTATGGCTAGCATTTCTCCAATGGTTTCTCCCAAGGTCTCTTCTTCATCACTAGTGGGCCATCCATGACAAGCTCATCTCGAGGTATTAAAACTATACGATGATGCTTGATGTGCACGATGCATGACAAAGTACACTGAACTGAAACTATTGAATCAAATATTGAAAATATGGGTAATATCAATATTGTCCCATATGATCAATATGTGAAACAAAGTGAAAGTGAAGTTGTACCAAGTGATGCATCTTCCGCAGTCAACAATGACTATGTTTTTGATGAATACACTGCATGTGCCCCTGATGATTCCATTATTTCAGAACTAAATGCCTATAAAGAACGTGTTGCTATTTATGAACAACGTGCTAAGTTTGAGTTGACCACTGCGTGAGCGGAAATGGATGACCAAGTAAGTACAATAATTAGAAAAAGTAAGTTTAGAGAAGAAGTATTGAAACAAGAATTAAATTCCTTGCAAGAAAAACTTTCTAAAACATCTAAACAAAAACAAGAACTTCAAGAAAATGTGAAAATGCTTAAGCAAGAATTTAATGCAAAGGAATCAAAACTCTTGAGAGATTTTTCTAATCGGAAAACTTTGAAAAACAAACTTGAGAACAAGTTGTACATACAAGGAAACACCATTCAGACTGCTCACATGGTCACTAAACATAGAGTCTTAAGCGATAAGCATAGCATTCCCCTTGTTGAGGAACCTAATCCAGAGGTAATTAAAAGGCTAGAAATGCTCATAAGGTGCTTTATGATGGTAATGAAATTCTTAAGCCTAGGCAGAAACCTAGTTGCTTGAGTGCAGAGGAAGATAAGAAATCGATGAAGTCACTAGGGAAAGGATGAACAAAAACTAGATGACCTAAATGCAAAGAGAAAAAGATTATTATCACTCCCCATGACTACAAGGAAAACTGGATTTCCTTGAACATGTTTAAGCCTCAAACATTGCTGACTCCCGAACAAGTTTTCGGAAAAGGATTTAGAAAAGCAAAAGTGAAAATATTGTTGAAACAAACCCCCTTTATGGAAAATGCCTAGAAGCGTGAGTATCCTCCTAATACACCAATGCATCTAGTTCCTAGAAAAATTGCCACTAAAAGCAAGACCTTAATTAGTCAATATGTTATATTTCAACTATTTGTTGATTTTGAGAAAACTTGCAAGAAAAGGATCACACCCACGGTATACGAAGGAGAAAGGGGTATTGAGCAAATGAAAGAATGTTATTTAACTGAGGTCATGCCTTTCTTTAAACTTCTAAAAGATCACTTTGAGAGTCTTAAAAGGGGATAGAAACTGATATTAAGGGAATGGAAAAGGAATTTGATGCAATGGTAGTTGAAGTTAGTGATTATGAGCGTGCACTAAAATATAATGAGATTGAGAGGAAGAACTTGCATACATTAAATGAGACTCTTATTACTGAATGTGTTGCTCAAGATATTTTTTCAATCGCTTCAAATTGCTCTATTAATGCTTCCAAATTTCATGAACTATCTGTGGCCTGAAAGTCTCCCATGATCGTGTCATTGAGCTTGAAAAACTAATTCTAAACTAAACGAGAAAATTGAACTGGATGATCACGACAATTTGGTTAAACATTTTTCTAAACTAGAAGTTGAGCATTTTAATTTACAACTAAAATATCAACATCTTAAAGAAAATGTTAAAACTTCAAATATCAAGACATCTTCAGATGCTCCAGAGTTTGATGCAGTTTTTCAAATTAACAAACGTGATGAACAGATTCAAGCTCAATGCAACACGATCGTAAAGTTGAAAGCCCAAATCTCTCAATTAAAGGGTCAAAAGAACAATATGACAGCTCCCAAATGCCTCCTCCTTTAGATTCTCAGAATTCTCAAACTTTTCATCTTCAAAACTTAGTTGAAGCCTTACAAAAGGAAAACGAGAGTTTTCTAGAAGAAAATGAAAAAGTTAAACGACATTTTAAAGAGTTATATGATTCAATTAAAGTCACCCGTGACCAAAACAACGAAAAAATAACGTCTTTACAAAAGGAAATTGAGAATCAAGAGTCGGGAAAAGGGAAAATGCCACTTGTTTTCAATAAGAATGTTGTCTCAAAGTCACCCTTATAATAAATATGCTTTATCTTAAATATATTCCTCCTCATCTTAGGAATAATGAACATGCTTTTCATGATCATACTTCTCACCTTAAGGATAGAATGTCTCCGTGAGATTGTCGAAGAGGATTTCATTAACAAACCTCTTGATAGTGAAATTAGGTTTGCTTGCCTCCGGGCCAAACGATCTCAAGAGTTGCTAGAATGTTGTAATTGCACAATGTCCAAAATCCTTAACCTTAGGTGAAAGAGTTAATCCTTTGATGCCATGTTCTATGCCTAGTGCCAAGCATGAAATCCGTTCTATGCCCAATGTTTTGAAAGGAAACACTAATGTGCCTTCAAGTAGTTCGATTCCGATATGTTAGTGCTAAGAAAGTGAACTTTAGTGTGCCTTCTAAAAAGCTCAAATCACAGTCTAGTTTTATGAAAGTAACCTAAGTGCCTTCTAGTACTTCGATCCTTGCACATCAAACAGTTGATGCAAAAATTAGATCAACCAACTAATGTTCCCATTCCCTCTACAGGAGTAATCGGTGACTTTAAAGCGAGCAGGTCAAAGTCTCAAGACAATACAAGGAATGATAGGACCTTGCAAGCTAAGAATGTGCATTGGAAGAAAGTAGAAGACCAATCTAGGAACTTTAAGCTTGAGTTGAATAAAACGAATCGTGTTGATTCTAGTATTAGCCTTAGGCGCATCTTGTAATTAATTCAATTCGATACTATTTGCAAACCTTGTAATGATGTCCGCTTGAATTCTCGCTTCTAATCATGAATGTGGTGTGAATGCTTTGTCTAATGATGTCAAATGCCCGCTTAAAATTGTTAATGCTAAAATTCATGCAAATAAGGCAAAAAGGCAAAAACGAAAGAAAGTTAGAAAACAATGGAAACCCACAGGAAGAACTTTTATAAAGATAGGTTATTATTGGATACCTTTTGGCCATAAGAATAATCAGATTATGCCCACTAAAAAATGGATGCCTATTGGTAGAACTATTCCCTTAAGAAGTGAACATACTTTGAATAGGTCAAATGTTGACACTAGCATTGCATATATTCCCAATGATTCCATTGCTTCTACTTCTGATATGGATGTTTCTATTTCGGATGTGGGTGTTCCAACCATTGTTACTAACCAAATGGAACCCATTCTTGCATGGGGATCCCAATTATCCAGCTTATCCATTTTGTGCGTGTTCAACTGCAGATCGTTCAAATCGTTACGTGGTACCGGACTCGTTTTCCAAGCATATGACGGAGACCGGTCGCGCTCATGAACTTCGTGAGCAAGTTCATCGGACCTAGATTTGGTAATGAGCATTTCGGTGCTATTATGGGTTATGGAGATTATGTTGTTGGTGATAGTGTCATCTCGAGTGTCTACTATGTTGAAGGGTTGGGTCATAATCTGTTCTCTGTTGGTCAATTCTGTGACTCGATCTAGAAGTTGCCTTGAAAACATACCGCTTTGTTAGAGATCTTAATGGTAAGGAACTGTTAAAAGGAACTCGTGGTTCAAACCTTTACACCATCTCTATCGATGACATGATGAGGGCTTCTCCAATTTGCTTGTTATCAAAGGCTTCAAAAACAAAGTCATGGTTATGGCATCGACGTCTCAATCACTTGAACTTCGGCACCATCAATGATCTTTCCAGAAAGGACTTAGTTGTAGGTTTACCTAGACTAAAGTATGAAAAGGATCATCTTTGTTCAACATGTCAATTGGGAAAAAGCAAGAAATATGCCCATAAACCCAAACCTACTAACTCTGTCACGGAAGTTCTTCATATGATTCATATGGATTTATGTGGACCAATGAGGGTGCAGAATATCTTTGGGAAGAAATATGTGTTAGTTGTGGTTGATGATTACTCTAGATTCACCGGGGTCAAGTTCTTAAGGACAAAGGATGAAACTCCAGATATCATCATCAAACTCATCAAACAGTTGCAGGTTCGACTTAACAAAACCGTCCGTAATTGTCGAACGCACAATGGAACGAAGTTTGTCAACAAACAACTTAATGAATTCTATGAAAGCGTTGGAATCAGCCATCAAAGAAGTGTTTCACGAACTCCTCAACAGAACGGTGTAGTTGAAAGACGAAATCGAACTCTTGTTGAAGCCGCTAGAACAATGTTGATTTACTCAAAGGTTCCAATGTTTCTCTGGTCAAGCAATCGCCACCGCATGCTATACACAAAATCGTTCCCTAATCCACACTTGTTCGCATGGAAAAACTCCATTTGAACTTGTCCACAACAGAAAACCTAATCTCTCTTTCCTTCGTGTGTTTGGTGCATTGTGCTATCCAACTAATGAGGGTCAAGACTTAGGGAAACTTAGGGCTAAAGCGGACATTGGAGTATTTGTAGGATATGCACCAAACAAAAAGGGATACCGAATCTACAACAAAAGAACCCGAAATATCATGGAAACCATTCACGTTACGTTTGATGAGTGACGGTCAAATGGCTCCTGGACACTCCAGCTCAAGACCCGCACTTCAAAACAGTCCCATTGGTTCATCTCTTGTTCCAAACTCTACTCAAGAAACTCCATATGTACCTCCATCGGAAGATGATTTAAAGAAATTGTTTGATCCTATGTTTGATGAACTGTATGATTCAAATACTAATGAGGTGATGATTCTTGCAACAGAGGATGCTCATATTCCTGTGAATGAAGTCAATCCTTCAGTCTCAATATCTTTAAGTCAAGAAGCACCTGGCCGATCCTTCTCATCAACAAATCATCATTCTTCAAATGTACATCATGGAAATGTTTCGGGCATCAATGATGAAGTTAATCCCTTTGCTACTCCTGAGGATGCTCCATTTGAAAACATATTTGCTACTCTGAATCATCATCGAACCATCTTCTTCGAGAGACATCGACTCGCTACCTCAGTTCCTCAATAACTGCCACATGAACACCTTAGAAAATGGACTCACGATCATCCATTAGACAACATCATTGGAAATCCCTCTCGCCTGTATCAACCCGGATACAACTTGCAACCGATGCCTTATGGTGTTTCTTCAACTCCGTACTTTCTAAGATCGAACCAAAAGATGTTAAAACCGCCATGAATGAAGATAGATGGTTCAATGCCATGCAAGATGAAATTCATGAGTTTGATCGACTTGATGTATGGGAGTTAGTACCGCTCCAGTGTGCTATGATTATAACTCTCAAATGGATCTTCAAAGTAAAACTTGATGAGCATGGTGATGTGTTGAAGAACAAGGCTCGATTAGTTGCTAAAGGATATCGTCAAGAGGAGGGTATAGACTTTGAAGAATCTTTTGCTCCTTTTGCTCGAATCGAGGCAATCAGAATCTTTCTGGCTAACGCTGCTAGTAAGAACATGGTAGTGTATCAGATGGATGTGAAGACGGCATTTCGGAACGGAGATCTTAAAGAAGTCGCTACGTCGCCAACCTGAAGGATTTGTGAATCAAGAGCATCCTACTCACGTTTATCGTTGAAGAAGGCTCTTTACGGTTTAAAGCAAGCTCCAAGGGCATGGTATGATACACGGTCAAAGTTTCTTCTATCAACCGGATTCAGTACAGGAGCAGTTGATCCTACATTGTTCACCAGGAAGTCAGGCAAACATTTAACTCATGTTCAAATTTATGTTGATGATATTATTTTTGCCTCGACTGACCCAATGGAATGTGATCGTTTTCTAATGAAATGAGTTCAAAGTTTCAAATGTCAATGATGGGACAAATGTCATTTTTCTTGGGATTACAAATTTCACAAAGTCCCGGAGGCATTTTCATAAATCAATCTAAATATGCATATGAGATTTTAAAGAAATTTGGATTTGATTCAAGTGACCCTGTTGACACCCCCATGATTGATCGAACCAAACTAGATGAGGACCACTCGGGGATCATGATTGACCAAACGAAATATCGTAGTATGATTGGATCCCCGATGTACCTCACGCTAGTAGACCGACATCTTGTTCGCTGTATGCATGTGTGCTAGATACCAGGCTAAGCCTACTAAAAGCACCTTGAAGCGGTTAAGCGGGTCTTTCGGTATCTCCAAGGAACCATCAATATGGGACTATGGTACCCGAAGGACACCGGTATGTCACTAACGCCTATGCAATGCTGATCATGCAGGATGTCAAGATACACGTCGAAGTACATCCGGAGGTGCTCAGTTTTTGGGTGATAAGCTTGTGAGCTGGTCTTCAAAGAAGCAAATGAGTACTTCTATTTCCTCTACAGAGGTGAATACATAGCCATGTCATCTTGTTGTGCTCAAATCCTATGGATGAGATCTCAATTATCGACTATGGCTTTGAATTCAACAAAATCCCTCTTACTGTGATAATAAAAGTGCTATTGCTCTCTCATGCAACAACGTTCAACACTCAAGAGCAAAGCATATCGACATTCGACATCATTTCATCAGGGAACAAGTGGAAAAAGGTGTGGTGGAACTATATTTTGTGAGGTCTGAATATCGGTTAGCGGACATCTTCACCAAAGCTCTTCCAAGAGAACGTTTTGAGTTTATTCTTCCACGTCTTGGCTTGAAAAGCCTTCAACCGGATACTCTCAAACGTCTTCAGGAGGAAGACGAGGAGTAAAGGTCTATCTTCATCTATCTCTTGTATATATCTATTCAAAAATCAAAATACAAAATTATAAAACCTTCAAAATCCATAAAAATCAAAAAAAAAAAAAATCTTCAAAAATATTGTCTTTTTGTCATGTTTTCTCGGTTCGATAATATCTACGGTCTTTGTGCTGTCATTCAAAGAATGACACGGGACTTTAGATGTTGTTCAAATTTAAAAAAAAAAAAAAAAAAAAATTATTTTTTGAGAGAAAGAGAAACAATGGTTTATTGTCATTTTCATGCAATAACCCGGTTTTAAAAGAAAGAACAGAGCCATGTTTTACCATGTTTTCAAATTCCATGCTCGGATTCTATAAACATTTATCTGCTGAAAACTAAATGCTTTGAAAAATAACTCGGTCTCTATTTTTGATAATCATCGGGACTTATTTGTCAAAATCTCTATCTCTCAATCAACAACCTATGTCATTGATTGAGGGGAGAATGATTTCAATTAAATTAAAAGGTTATTTGTCATTCAATTGTTTTCAAAAGATATTCATGCATGTTTATTCAATGGAGTTTAAAGTCTTAAAATCCGATCCTTATCAGTTAAAACGCTTTCATAATCAAGTCACAATTCTCCTTAAAAGCTTTCAAAATCAATTTAAATCTATAAGAGATCACAAATCTCAAATGATTTGATAATTGTGATCGGGGAGAATGTGTGATTTAAATTGGATTTAAACTGATAATTCGGTAAATGGTTTTATAATGATGTACATGTTTGCCTCCCACATGTGACAAACGATTTCAAATTTTCCATGCACATGTTGAGGGGAGCATCTATCTTAAACCTATGATTTGAAACGTGATCATTTATCTCAATGTGCAGGTTCCCTCTAGTATGTGTAAAACTCTTTTCAAACCTCGAGGCACATATTGAGGGGAGCAAAATCATGAAAACCTCATCCTTCCCCAAAATGCTTTATCTACTTGATTCGATTAGGAAAGTGATGTTGATATTTTTTAGAAAATGGTAATCAAAGAAGTTAATTCTTCCTCTTGCCTCCGTGTGCAAAACAATTTCAAATACTTGATGCACATGTTGAGGGGAGTTCTTATTCTAAAAATATCAAAAACAATTCAGGTACAAAATGCTTTGATAATATATCACAAGTATCGGAATTGATTTTCAAATGGTTTTCAATTGGTTCCAATGGCGGATGAACAATACCAAATAGACCGACCAACTTTACTTTATGTATGGTGATATAAGGATGATAAGGTTAGGTATTGGTTCCCATGATCCGCCAGAACCGGAGGGATCTACCTAGGGACTATCCACTAGTTAGTGTAGAGTTCTTAGGTATGATGATAAAAGGAGAAAAATGAGATATGGGAAGAGTGCGGACTAAGACTGAGCTAGTAATGGAATAAACCCAACAAGGTTCTAGCTATGAAGTCTCGGTAAGCACTGAGGGGTTGAAGAATTAAAAAGAATTGAATGAGAAAAGGGTGAAAACAAATAGCCCTCCATTTATTCAACCTTAGAGCGTAAACCGGGTTCAATTCATATGCTACAGATGGTAACATCGGTATTGAAGACAAGACGTCATGGACCCAGGACGACCTTGCACTTCAACTTTCCAAACCACTCAAGTTCCTCTTAAAAGGACTTGTTTCATTCTCACGGGAACCGACATTATCTATCGACTTTCTCTTAGAGATTGTTGATATTGAAGAAGGAGACCCTCTCCTAGTCTCCGACATAGGAACCAAATATGCACAAATTGAGTCTAGAGCCACGAGATCATCAATAAATCTCATTAGGACACTTTCAATGAAGACTCTCTGTTTCACACAATGTGGAAAGAGAGATTATATCTTGAGTCCTACGCATTATCCTTGTGGTATTGCCGGAACATCTGAGTGATGTGTTTACATATTCACAATGAAGATGGAAAGCCTTCTGGAGCCAACATCTAACAAGCTCCCGGTAGGTGGCATGTGAGATCTATTATATGGATCAATCATGTGACAACTGAACGGAAACAATGGGGCGATTCAATCTTTTGAATCAATCACGGTTCAGGTTATGGATTGACGGATACCTTTGAAAAACCGGTCTTTGTGCTTTAAAACTTTTTTCATTAGCACGTCGACCGTGTACTAATTTTTCAAATCAAAAGGTGTTTTATGATTGATAATTGATTTTCATTAAAACCTTCGTTGTATTGCAAAAACAATTTCTATTGAGCAATACGCGATTGTTTTTCAAATCTCTTTTCATCAATCGATGGACTTAAAATTTGCTGGTTCACTCACTCCGTGTTGTCTTCTTTGAGACGTTCCGGTTTGAGAACGGCTAGAGCAGTATGCGAAACCTGTCAAGGAAATTCTTCGAATTATACGATCACAGCGTACATGTATCGATCAGCGGGAACCGTGGGCGTGTACCTCAATTCAACGAAAGTGATCAAAGACACTTTCGTGAGCTTTATTGCTAACCGTCTTATGCGTACACCCGACGTTTGCTCGAATGAAGCGGTCAATACATAGCCGCATGCTCACTTAACACATTCATCTCAAAAGAAATCATGATTAGTGCATCAATGACTCGGATATTTTCACTCCATGCTTCTGCTACGCTGCTGCCAATATCATGAATCAACAAATGCTTCCGCTACTCGATGAGAAGATATCATGATCCAGAATGTGAGCATGTCGGTCCTAAAGTCACAACATCACATAATACCAACACCACAATGGATGTCACAGAGATTTTTTTGGTGATGATCTCAAATGATGGCTCAAAATTATTATCACGTGGATCAGTAAAAGACCTCCACTTGAATTAACCAAACATGCAATGTGAAGAATCAATGACTACGAGCTTAGGAACAAAGGACTACATCAAGAATGCAAGAACAATTGTTAATGTCAAATCTGTTTGTATTCAATGTAATTTTAGTGCATGATTGAGGTGACCTCCCTTAGGGGAGATTGTTAGGAATTAGAAATTCCAGGTATTAAAGAGTCGGTCACCTCAAGTATATGTAATCGTTAGAAAGCTCGTAGTCGTAGTTATTTTAAGTTAAGTAGTATTTAGTTAAGTAACACCGTGGAGGACGGACGGGTCTTTACCCTTGTATGCCCGATCCACGCACCATGTGTGGCGTTTTAATGTAAGACTATAAATACTCTCTACCTCCCAAGGTAGAGAGTTGGAGCTCATAATAATATCTTTCACTTTCTCTCACTAAGTTCCCTAAACCTCTAACTTTCTCTCTCTAGAATTCCATCTATATGCTACCTTGTGTTAATGTTATGATGTGTATGTGAAAAGTTATATCCAACACTCTCCCTAGTCTCCGCTTAGGAAAACCAAAACGCACTATTGAGTCTAGAACCACGAGATTCATCAAAAGATCTCATAGGAACACATGACATGGCTTAAGCATTGTTGTTCATCAATGGACACAAGTGATATATTCTAGAGTCCTCGCAGATCTTAGCAATTTCGTTTATGAACAAGTTTATGGGAGTTTCCATGATCTTGATGATTGAATGAAACTCTTTGCGGTGTAGTCAACATGGCAATGGCTTCAGACCCATAGAAACATTGGTAACTCTAAAAGGTGGATTAAGCTTAGCATGTGTTCTCGGTTCCACAAGAGTTCAATTTCTTGTGGGGTGATGCTTGAACACTTCATGACTCATCAACTTTCATAGATGTAATTCTTTGTTAACAAACTCTGTCATTGCGTTGAACAATCTCACTTGTGGGACTCCGGTTAGAACGGCCTTGTTTGATTAGTTTGATGAAGTGTTTCACACTGTTTCAACACCTTTGTCAAACTTGTAAGTGCGAGAGTATCCGCTTATTACAACTACTAGATGTTTTCTTCCCTTATGGATCGGGAGGCGGATGGATCGTGCACTGCTCATTGGTCCAACGCACAGAAAGTTCTCATCATGAAATCAAAGGCAACTCAAAGTTAAATTTGATGATTCTTCGTCAATGTCAAAAGAATCTACCCAAAGTGTAAAGAACTCGATGAACTCTTTTTCATCATTTTAAAAGCCAAAAGACAAGAAATGGAAGGTTATTAGCATGGTGCGAGTTCAAAACGGCGATGCCATAACCATGACTTTGTTTTAGCGAAGTTGACAATGCAGATTGGAACTTCATCATTATTCGATCACAAAGCATGAAGGTTGAAAATCCAAGTACTATTCTTAATAATTCCACACCATCAAGTTGAGCTCTAACGAAAAGTATGTTTCTAAAGGCCACCTCTGATCGGAAGTCATTGACCAACAGAGTTTTTAACAAATTATGACCAAGATGGTCATTCGTTTATACCTGGAGACTTTTGCCAACTATAGAATAGTCATAACTCGTAATTGGGGCTAAGCTAATGGCTCATTCCCGAGTTATGGCTAGCTTTATATCAATTTAATCAATCAATTCACGAGCCCATGTCCAATTGGGCCTGAGTCTTCAAGTACTATATAAACCCCTCAAAGTCTCATTTGAGGATTAGAGGGGTGCTTGAATGACAAGAATGGATGTGTGTGTGTTTTCCTTTGAGCAATATGCATAACTGGGTTCCATCTTCTTTCCTTTAAAATACATGATTGGACACGATCTATCATTCAAAATAGAAGCACCACGTGGAATCTCAGAAATCTTCTTTTGCCATGTAGTTAGGTGTATTTGACCTATAAAGTATGTTGGGTTCTGTGATAAGGTATAGAAGGTGATAAAGGGGCTTCTACGTAGGGGGCTCAAACACTTACAAATTTTATGGCAAATTTTGATAGGGAAATTGATATTTTACACTTCCGATGGCGTCGGGTTTTTTAAAGGTAGGCGTCACAACTTCGAGATTCAGATTGGGGCGTTTCAGAAACCGGCGCCTTCACAACCATAAGGTGCACAAGGTGATGGTCAAGACAAACCCTAATGGAATTCACATTTAAAGAGTGGCCGCCACATGTTGTAACTCTATATATAGAATTGAATTTTAGAGAGGTAGTTTTGAGTAAAACCTAAAGGCAATTTTGGTGTCTTGAATATCTTAGGTTCTATACCTACCCTTTTACAACAAGATTCAATTTACTTCATTGATTCAATTATGTCTTCAAAGTTGTTGGTATGCTTGCATGTTCTCTTCCATGTCACAATTCTTACTTGCGTGTTTGTCCTTAGATCTATGAAACTAGGTATTAAATATTGGAGGCTTTGACCCGCTTGTCTCTTATCTTAATTGTGATTGACATGGAGGAATTGCGATAGGTCATTAGTTGTGTTGGTTAATGCTTGAGTTATTTGCATTCTGAACATTAGTTTATAATCACCTAGAGTTGATGTAGGCTAAACATTCAAAAGACAACCTTAGAGTTAGTTTATGAATCCTTTTCACTAGGCAATAACAAGGCATCATAGCTTTGCCTTGCACCTAAGAGTTAGGGAAAAAACACATAGCCTCGACGTTAGAAGACACAACCTAATTTCTCTTATCAAGAGTTTTATAAGGGCGTGCCAAATCCTCAACCATCAATAGGAGACATTCTAGGTAAACACATCTTTAAGGTCATCATAATGAGCACAATAGTCAATTAGAAATAGACTACCCCTTAGCTTAGTTAATTAGATAATCCTAAGAATAGTAGAGGAATCGTAGAAATACAACCTCCTAATAGTCAATACCCCAGAGGATTCATTGACCTTTGATCCAACATTTCTAAAATATAAAAAGATAAAAAAGTTTCTTCCCTCAACCAACCTTAAGCTAATAATTTCTCAGCATTCCTATTCCCTAGAGACGATTATCAATTTTTCACGAGTGACTTACCTTGAATACATATAACTACTTTAAAATTAGGTTCTTTTTCATTTTCTTCTAGGGTGTTGAAAAACTCTCGTTTACTTGAAAAAGGAAAAGTTCCTTTGACGAGCTGAGAATGCGGAGGAGGCATTTGGGATCTTCACATTGATTACCCTTTAATTGTGGAACTTATCGTGTTACAATGAGCTCGAATAACCATACGGCGAACCTAATTTCAATCAATTAGTTCGGAACATCTTGGATGTCTTGAGTTATTTGATTTCCGTAATTTTCTTTTAGATGGCCCGCTTGATATCTACATTGCAAATGCAAGATGCTCATCTTCAATTTAATGAACATACTATTATATATCTTCAATAAACTCTCAAAATCCGCGTCTCTTTAGCTCCAATGCTCGTAATTTACCTAAAAGTGAAATATAGAAGCTCAATGAAATCCATATAAAAGACTTGAGCAGCATTTCATAGGAAATTGACACTTAATATTGGATTATTTGTATGATCATATAACACATAATTTCTCCTCGAGCACCCTACAATGGAGTTGTAGAAATACAAATAGAACTCTTCAAGAAATGGTAGAACAATGCTAAATGAACAAAACATACCTCATTAATTTTAATGCCGCTTGATACTTCTACATACAAATTTTAAATAGAGTTTTAATATCTGATCCCCCTTTTGAAGACAAAACACCATATGAATTATATAGTTGTTTAAAAAAGGCCATGACCTCAGTTAGGATAACATTCTTAGAGTGTTTGTGTAAATGTTTCATTCTTAATACCAAGACTACTTTCACCAAATTTGACCCAAAAGTCTTATGAAGGTGTGATCCTTTTCTTACAAGTTACTCACAAATCTAGACAAAGCATACATAGTTTTAAATAAAGAAACAATGAATTAAGGTCTTGCTCTTAGTGGGAATCGTTGAACATAACATTAAAAAGTCCACCTCCCTCATTGGTTATTTGAAGGATAAAATGGGCATTTTCCTAAGATAAATGGTGTAGTGTCTAGACAACAAGATGGCTTTTTGCAAGGTTATCTAATCAAACACTTGAAGGGATTGATTAACTTAACGTTGCTAGGCTTAAACTTATTTAAGAATCTTACTTGCATAATGCATGGGGTTTGCTCATGATTCTTTAAATTACATTCAAATGGATGTTAAAAGTGCATTACTAAATGGGTTCATTAATGAAGAAGTATATGTTACTCAACCTCGGTTTTAACGACTGGGTTTGAAACACCACATCATGTCTTCAAGAATCTTAGATCATAGAACACTATACGGACTTAGCAAGCACCAAAAGCCTTTTTAATGATCTGACTTAAGATTTGAGTTACACCATGGGATTAGTTAGATAATACTCTATGCTTTACCAAGAAAAGGGAATCACAAATTATCATAGTTCAAATATACGTTGATGACTTCATATTTGGATCAAGCTTGTTTTCAAAGCTATGTGATTGGATTTTTCTAAAATCATGCAAAAGTTTGAGATGAGTATGCATAGTTAAACTTCTTTCTAGGACTTCAAATTAAACAACTAGAAGATGGCATATTCTTTAACCAATCTAAATGCATAAAAGATATGCTTAAGAAATTTGGTCTTGAAGACTCAAAACCAACTAAAACACCCGTATGGACACAAAACTCACCAAGGATGAGGAAGGTGAATCATAGATAACACTAAATATAGAGGAATCATCGGTAGCCTACTTTATCTCACCTAAGTAGAAACCCGATCATTATGTTTAGTGTTTGTCATGTGCTGCTTTCAAAAAAGATCCCAAAATCTCACTTTCAGAAGCCTTTGAAGCGAATATTGATACATTAAGGGAATGACATGTTTAGACTTAATGGTATTGTAGGACTTCGTCACTTTTATCAACCTTAATCGTACAAACCTTAACAAACACAAGCTATCACCATGAAACGTACAGGTTACGTAGCATCAGCTTCAACCTATCTCCTGAATTGGCTGCTCATCCACATCTGCATCATATGTCTTGTGTAGGACCTTACTTTTATCAACCTTATCACAAACTACCAACATGTTAACCCATGCGTTAAACCAAACACAAACGTTATGCTTAAGAAGAAAGATAAGAAAGATGGTGACTTGATGTTAAAACCGTGTATATGTGTAGAGGAAAAAGATGAAACACAATAAGTTGTATATTGCTCCAAAGAAAACACACACACACACACTCAAGCACACCCCTCAAATGACCATTTGAGGGGTATTTATATAATGGAATACATTATGCCCTAAAAGGCTTTGCTTGGGCGTATATGGGTTGGACATGGATTGGGTTACATGAACTTATACAATGCTAGCAACTCAAACGGCTAGCATAACCATTTAGCTTAGCCCAATCCATGAGCCCGTTGACTATTCTATCACGATATCTAACACCGCGTTACAAAGTAATGTGAATGACCATCACTTCTAATAAAAACTATTAAGGCTAACAATCTCCCCTAAGGGGTGGTCATTCAAATGATGCTCCACTTGATTAGGTCTTTACTTTTCTTGAGCTCGAACTTTGTGTATAGATATAGAATAGTCTTGATTCTTTGTTCCTTCATGCTTTGTTATCGAATAATGTGGTTGTCTGCCGTTGTCAACTTCGTTGGATATGTATCTCCTCGTCTTTCTCCACCATGCTCACACTTCTATTTGTCTTTGATTTACCAATGAGCGTAGTTCTCGAGTCTTTAGATTCTTTGACATTAACGAAGAATCATCTTTAACTTTGTGTAGCCTTTGATTATGATGAGAACTTTCATGTGTTGTTGGTATGAGCATGTGGCGAGTCTGCACGGTCCATCCGCTCGAAGCTTCCATAAGAAGAATACATAAAACAGGTTAGTAATAAGCGGATTCCGGCACTTACAAGTTTGAATTTCGAGGGTGTTAACAGCATAGTGTGAAAACACATCTCTAATTCTCACAAAGGCCGTTCTGACTGGAGTCCCACAAGTGAGATAACGCGATATACGAAATACATCTATAGTTCAGATGAGTGCTGAGGTACACGAAGCATCACCCACGACATGAGACCGTTTGAGACACACTAAGCGTAATCCACGAGGAGTTACGAAGTGACTGCTGTCAGGGCTGCTTGATGTTGACCCTGGCAGAGTTTCCATTCAATCACTGAAGATCACAGATGTGAAACTTCTCATAAATGTTCTGGCAGATTGCTAAGACTTGCGTAGGACTCTAGAATGTATCACTTGTGCCCTTATTGATGAACAACAAGTGATGAAATGTCATGTGTTCCTATGAGATCTTTTGATGAATCTCGTGGCTCTAGACTCAATTAGTGCATTTTGGTTTTCCTGAGAGGAGACTAGGGAGAGGGTCTCCTTCTTCAATATCAACAATCTCTAAGATAAAGTCGATAGATTATGTAGGGTTCGGTGAGAATGAAACAAATCCTTTTTTAGAGGAATTGAGTGGGTAGGAGGTTTAGTGTAGTGCGTCACTGGGTCCATGACGTCTTTGTCTTCAATACCGGTGTCATCTTAGTGACAACATTAGCATATAATTGAACCGGTTTTACCCCTAAGGTTGAATATGGAGGGCTATTTCTTTTCACCCTTTCATTATATTTTCTTTTAATTCTTCAACCCCTTCTTTCTCCTTTCTCACATTACTCCTTTTTTCAATCATTCCTAAGGACTTCTAATACTAACTATTTGTGATGTCCTTGGGTAGATCCCTCGAACTCTGGCGGATCATATGACAGATTTCCTATCCTTAGTCACCTTATAACTCCATGACTGTCCTATTGTTGCCATAAAACCATTTCTTTGAAAATCTCTCAAGTGTTTATGATAGAAAACATGTTTAGAACACTCTGAGAGTTTTATATTTTCAGAAACACTCCCCCTTCACATGTGCTTATGAGTTTTAACAAAATCTGCACATCGAGGGTAGAGTTTGCACTTTTGAATTGATCGGCTCATGATAGACAATTCCCCACGAGACACGGTTACGTTGCCTAGTTAAAGAGTTTCATTGTCAGGTTTTAGGTGACAACTAGCTCTAATAACTAACTTAAAGTTGTAAACACTCCTTGAGAAAGGAGGTTAGACCCATGAAAGTGCATATCTATCACAAGTTTCTCGAGATGGTACATTTACTAACATAGATTCCCGTCAATTCATTGGTTCCGTCTGAGTCGAGCTCATTGTGAGATTCAAACACCGATCATTAAACATTTTTGATCACATTTTAATCACGTCTCCTCCCCCTCAAAAATAGCATATTCATGATATTTTTTATATCAACGGATTAAACAACATTTTAGAATCTTTTGGGGAGACAAACGGATTTGATTTAAGCATGAATATGGAACATTTTAGTTTTATACTCCCCCTTTAATAAAGCATAATCAACTAAAGGGTTTTAGAGGGAGTTATCTTGAGCACAAAGTATTTTGAAAGATTTTGAAAAAATCTTTTTGAACAATCTTGAAAAGGTGCTCAAGATGATGATGATTTCTCACCATTTTTAAATGTAGTGCACTGAAGCGTACACTTGATTTTTCTATACAAGCACGAGTTTTGATTTGAAAAATAATCAAAAGTCATCATTTTAGTCCGGGTTTCGTACTAAAGTATACGAAAGCCATTATTTTGAGAAATTTTGAGAAACGACATGTTTTAGAAAACAAATTAAAAAACTCTCGCTCAAGCATCTGTACATACCCGTATCATTGTTGAATGACATTTCTAGAAACGTCTGAGAATATCGATTATCTAGAGAGACATGTGAGAAGAATATTTTTGGATTTTTGGTTTTATATTGTTTTTGTATTTTTGAAAAATTTTATATTTTTATATTTTGCTTTGTTGGTTTTTCAAATTTTGTATTTTGTTTTTCAAAAATATTTACAATGAAGCTTTTTGGAAAATCATTTTCAAGAAGATTCGAGAAGACGTTCTAACTCCTCGGGGTTAGGCTTCGCATTCAATGTTCGTCGAACTAAATAGTCAAACCTTTCTTTTGGAAGGGCTTTAGATAATAGATCGGCGAGTTGGTAATCTGTCTTCACGAAGAATAATTCAACAGTACCATTTTCGACGTACTCTTTGATGAAGTGATAGCGGACACGGATATGCTTAGTCTTTGAGTGATGAACAGGATTGCATGATATGGCTATGGCACTTTTCGAGTCACAATACATAGGTATTTTATCGAAAGTAAAGCCATAATCCGTGAGTTGTGTTCTCATCCATAGAACTTGAGCACAACACGCAGATAGAGACACATACTCAACTTCAGCAGTTGAAAGTGCAGTGCAATCTTGTTTCTTTGAAGACCAACTTACTAACTTTTCACCCAAAAATTGTGCTCCTCCGGATGTACTTTTTGCTGTAACTTGATCACCTGCGTGGTCCGCATCTGAAAAGGCAATTAGATCAAATCCTTCCGGATACCAAAGTCCAATTTGAATGGATGTCTTCAGGTACCGAAAGATCCGTTTAACCTCTTTGAGGTGCAGATTCGGTAGGCTTTGCACGAAACCGTGCTAATAAGCAAACAGCAAAATGAATATCTTCGACTAGCGATAGGTACATGAGAGAAGCAATCATGCTCCGATATTTCTTTGGATCAATAGGTTTCCCAAACAAATCGGCTCCAATTTTTGGTGAAGTTACCATTGGTGTTCAGACCGAATCACAATTATCCATACCATGATTTTTCAAAATCTCAGTTGTGTATTTAGCTTGATTTATAAAATTCCACGAGGGGACTGATGTATTTGTAAACCAAGAAAGAATTTTAGTTCCCCATCATGGACATTTCAAATTTACTTTTCATGAGATTTTCAAAATGTTTTGAAAGATTCGGATTAGTGGACCCAAGATGATGTCGTCCATAAATCTGAACAATCAAAATGTCATTTTTGCATTTATGTGTAAACAAGGTAGGATCAACTGTGCCTTTGGTGAAATTGTTTTGGATAAGGAAAGAGGATAGTTCGTCATACCACGCTCTCGGAGCTTGTTTCAATCCATAGATTGCCTTTTTGAGTTTGTAGACGTAGTCTGGATGATTCATGTCTATGAAGCCTTACGGGCTGACTCACGTACACTTCTTCTTTAAGAGTTCCATTCAAGAACGCGGTCTTAATGTCCATCTGATAAACCGTGATGTTTTTGTGAGCGGCATAGGCTAAGAATATCCTGACTGCTTCTAGTCTAGCTACCGGCGTGAATGACTCTTCAAAGTCTATCCCTTCCTCTTATCTGTATCCTTTGGCCACAAGACGAGCTTTGTTGCGAATGACAGTCATTTCTTCATCCCGTTTGTTCTTCCATAACCATTTAAGATCAATGACGCGAACATCAATGGGTCTTGGAACCATATCCCAAGAGTCATGTAGACGGTATTGGAGAAGTTCCTCTTGCATCGCTTCTATCCATGCGGGATCTGCCATTGCCTCGTGAATGTTCTTTGGCTCTATATTGCTAATTGAGCAAAGGTAAATGCATAAGTAAGCACAATCGGTGGCAAGTGGGCGTCTCGTCTGAATTGGCCTTGAAGGTTCACCAATAACTTGTTCAATTGGGTGGTCTTTTGTCCACTTCAGAGTAGAAGGATACCGTTGGTTAACCGTATGCGAGTTAGATGGTTCTCGTAAGCTTGAAGATGATTCAGCTGATTCCGTAGCAAGCGGATTTTCAAATAAGTCTTCATCTAACGTTGCATCGTTATGGTTTTGGTTTTGCTCATCAAGCTGCTGGTAGAGCGGGTGCAATAAGCGTAGTAGATGTAGATGATGTAGATGGAGTTGGTGCATTGGTTTCGATCGTTGTAGATGCATCTTCTGTTGGTGGTGGAGGATGATTTTGAGCGGGTGCAGCGGAATGATGGTTTGATGCATTTGTCGAAGTTCCACCATAGTATTCATCGAACATTAACTCGAAGAAATTCTCCCATTCTTGTTCTTTAGGATTGTCAAACGAAGTTGATTGAGCTCTTTGAGGTACGAGTCCTGAACTGATGTGTCCAGAAGTGCTGGTTTAGTGCGGGTTCTAGAGCGAGTCTCTCAGAAGCCATATGTGAAAGTTCATCAAACTTCACATTCATCGTCTCCATGATCCTCCTAGTTCTTCTGTTATACACCCTGAATGCCCTCGAGTTATCTGAATATCCAATGAAGATTCCAATATCACCTTTTGCTTTCAGTTTTCCAAGATCTTCTCTGTCATTCGTAGGATAGCACAAAGCGCCAAATACGTGAAAGTAAGAGATATCCGGTTTTCTGTTATTCACAAGCTCATATGGGGTTTTATTGAATCTTGGATGGATAGAGATCGGTTCGAGTGAAACAAGCAGTGGCAACAGCATCGACCCATAGAAATAACGGTGCACTAGAATAGATTAGCATTGTGCGAGCAGCTTCCACAAGAGTTCTATTTCTTCTTTCAACTACCCCATTCTCTGTGGAGTTCTAACAATGATGTCGATGTGTGATTCCAACATCTTAAAAATAAGCTCTTAACTCCTGATTAGTGAATTCTGTGCCGTTTTCTGTTCTTACAACCCTTACTGGAGTTTGAAGAAGTACTTGAATTCGTTTGAGAAAGGTGATGATGATGCTTGGTGCTTCGTCTTTTGATCTCAGAAACTTAACCCATGTATATCTTGAATAGTCATCGACGATAACAAGAATATACTTTTTCCATTAATGCTTTCAACTCTCATTGGGCCACATAAGTCCATGTGCAACATATGCAACTTTGCTTCCGAACTAGGTACGGTTTTGGGTTTATATGATGCTCTTTTGCTTTTTCCTTGTTCGCATGATGGACATAAGTGATCCTTGGTATATTTGAACTTTGGAAGTCCGTTGACGATGTTGTCTTTGGCAATTTTGTTGATGGTGTCGAAATTGAGATGGGATAACCGTCTATGCCACAACCAGGACTGTGTTCCGGATGCTCGTGTCATAAGACATATTGGTGATGAAGAGGCCATTTGATTGATGTCGATAGCATACAAGTTTGTATCACGATTCCAGTTAAGAGATCAGTGCCATCCAAGTTTCTAACGAAGCAAGCATTTTCCTAAAGCAACCTCTAAATCGCATCACAGAACTGCGCTGAAAACAAATTGTGTCCCAACCCCCGACATAGTAAACCCGAGTTATCAAATAATTTCCAAAAGGTAGATCTCCATAGCCCATGATAGCTGCTACATGATCATTTCCGAAACGTACGGTTCCCATGAATTTCAAGACGAAATTGATCAGCGACTTGATTCTCGGTCATGTGCTTGGAGCAACCCGAGTCGATGATCCAAAGACAAATTTCGATAACACGCCAATAACAGAAAAAGAAGATTTTGGAAACCGTTTTGATTTTGGTTCCTTTGGGTTAGAGGTAAAATCCTTATCACACGCAGAGAGGTTTTCTATTGGGAATTCGGTTTATCACTCATTGTACCATTCAGGAGTGTGAAAGTTCTACCGTGGGTTTCCAAATATCATCCCTATAGTATAACTAGTATGCTCTGTCAGTAGTGTAAAGCTTAAGTTTTGCAACTAGTCTTCCTACTCTTTTAGCGTAAGATCTTTTGGGACGTTCTTCTTAACAGGCTTATCATTCACATTGTTAGAAACATAATCATCTTGAACATTAATTAAAGATTTCTTGCAAGTTAAACAAAGAGATTCAACACATTCATTAGACTTAGCAAGTTTCATAGGTTCAGTACATTAAGATGAAATGTCTTTCTTATTCAAAAGCGGTAAATTCCTAGGGTGTTCTTCTACTTTCTTCTCTTTATTCAAGCTACTAATCTTAGAGGCAGCGAGACTCTATTGTTCCTTGTATTGCTCTTAGGCTTTAGTCTGCTGCTCCTAGAGGTGCTTTCTAGTCCTGTAGAAGGTGAGGCACACGCATTAGGATTCACATTTTTATCAAGAGAAGTGGTTTCAGCTTTCCTAGTCTCTTTAGAGTGCTTTTCTAAACTTATGTCGTTTTTTCCATATGTTTTAGATGTGGAGGCAGACGCATTAGTGGTACTCATCTAAAAAGGCGGTGCTAAAACTTTTGGTTTCTCGATAACCGCTTTTCCCTTATCAACATTATGTTTAGGTAGGGCAGGTGGAGTGACTTGTTTTGATGAAACATTTTTCTCATTGACTTTTGGAGGAGGCATAGAAACAGACATTTTTGGTTTGGAAACAGGTTTGGGAACATTTGCTTTCTCCGCAGTCAATGGTTTTTTAATCACAGTATCCACTGCCTTTCCTTTTTGACTTTCCAGCTGAGCCCTCAAAAGATCATTTTTCGCTTTCATGTCATTGTAGGCACGCTCATACGACAGTTTGTCATACTTGCATTCCTCTGATTTTCGATCAAGTTGTTTAAAATATGAGACATTTTCTTTTTCAAGTTTTTCAAGAGCTTTTTCATGTTTTGAAACAATTTCAGAGGTCTCATCCTAGAGTCTTTCATGATCTTCAACAGAATATGTTTGCAAAATGATGGATATAATATCAGTAGTCAGAACATCTTCGAAGAGAGAATCATTCAACTTTTCCAAAACTTTGATTTGTTCAACACTTTCATTAGCTTGCTTTACCAGGGGATTTATGGTCCTTGACAAAGTCAGCTGTTTCTTTCAAAAATGCTTGTTCAAAATGAATTACCCTTGAGTTGTTGATGTTAGTGGTGAGGGGCAATTTGAGTTTCAAAAACTTTTTCTGTTCAATATCAAAACTATTAAACCAGATGTTTGTTGTAATATTGGTTTTAGTTTTAACGGTCTCTTGAAGATCCGCAATTCTCATTTTCACATTTTCCAAAATACTTCTGGCATCACTTGTGTTAAAAGGATTGTTTGAAGACATTTGTTCAATGTTGGAAAGAGATTTGGAGACAACAACTGGTTTTGAAATTGATTTTGAAACAGGTGTTGACACTTTGTTTGAAACACTTGGTTGTGTGATGGAGAACGTTGATTGAGGAACAAACGAAATACCATTAATTTTGTTCCATTTTTTATAATCAATTGGTTTGATTTCCGGATGTTTTTGTTTCATTTTTTATCTACTCTCCTCAGATAGTTCCAACGTTTCAAGAGAATCATGCACAATGATGGGTTCATGCAAATGTTTTCCATTGTGCAACACATTCTGAGATTTCTGAGCTTTCTTGAGAAACGAAGAAGGGTCGTTACCAAGTGCCATCTATGTGAAGTATGAAAGCGTGGATTTACTTGGTTAGAAAGCATCTTGTTTGATTTAGCTGAATGACCCGTTGTAGGAAGCAAATTGTCCAATGTTTGAGTTTTTCAGTTTTATCAAGAATTTCATCAAGAAGAGAATCTTCTCGGTTTGAAAAATCAGTTATCAACTGCTTCTTCTCTTTTTCAAGATCGAGAATAATGCTTTTTGTTTAGACAGTTGGTCATTTAGATCAGAAATTTCCTTGTTTAAAGATTTTATTTTCAAATTGAGATTCACATCAAGTGTATCGTACTTGAGTTGCAATTGTTTTCTCTTAAAACAGAATCTCGATAACCAATTTCTAATTCGGACATTTTGTTAGTATGAAATTCAAAAGCTTTGGCGTGCTCCTTGTAACTCTCAAGCTCAGGTCAATTTAACATTTGTGGCCTTAACTTCGCGATTGACCTTACTCACTTTCTCAATTTCAATGCCACATTGATTGATTAATGATTCAAAATAAGCACGTGTTTCCTCATCAGTCTCAGTATTTTGTGCCACACAACCTCCACTAGGATCCACATCGGAGTTTCAGAGTTAGTATTGCTACAACTCGGATTGTCCAAGTATGTATCATAAGTAGGTGTTGGCGTCACAGAATGCTGTTTATCATGAGTAAACACATCAAATATGACATTGTTATAGCATGGATCAATGATTGGTACCTCGATCTGCGTTGGCGTCATAGACAGGAGTGTGTCAGAGTCAGTGTCGTACTTAGTCTCGAAGATTTGCCATGAATATGCAGTTCGCATTGATTTCCTCGAGGTCTTCCAAATCATCCACAATAGCGAAAAAATCATTTTCCTCGGCAGTCAACTGCATCCCTGCTTCTTGCTTCTGTGCTAACAGCATAGCTTTCCGAAGAATCTCAGCATTCTTCTTGTGCGGCTTAGTGGGACAGTTTCGTGCCATGTGACCCATTCCTTGATAGTTATAACACTTAACCGATTCCTGATTCACATTTCCATAATTCCCAACGACTGGAGCGCAACATTCCCATTCGATTACCCTGCTCTATTCCCAACATTCGTCCCATCTGATTTCCAACATTGACCCAATGATTACCTGATCGGAACCGCTGATTACCCATGCGATATCCGTAGCATATCCTGCTGATTCCCAATTACTCCAACCATTTGACCTTGATTACCCATATTCACACCCGGCTGTGCAATTTGCCTGTTGCGAGTGTTTGACGAAATCCTTTGGTTTTTGTTAGTTGGTGTGGAATAGCGACTTTTGAGTGCGTTACCCAATAAAGAGTATATCTGTTGCAAAGTCGCTTCTGGGTCAGTTTCAGGATCAGTGATTCCTTGTTCTTGGTATTGTTGATCTCGATAGAATTGTTGTTGTGGTTGTGGAATGTATCGCTGCAAGTTGTTGTTGTTGGAAGATGATGAAGCTTGTTGTTGTGTATTCACTGAAGTTTGAGTCTTTGCAATGAGTGCCAATGGATCATGATTCTTTGCTAATCTTTCTTTCCTGACTTCATTCACTTCAGCTTGGTTTTGTTTCAGAAAATCGTTTAGTTGATCAAAGTTCACCTGATGTAAGTCTTTTGTTTGGTTGACAATAGTGACATATCGTCCCCATTCTTCTGGAAGATTGTTCAGGAACTTGATGTTTTGAACGATAGTTCTGGGTGTCAGCTTGTTTCTGATAAGCTCATTCATCAAAGTGCAAAACTTTCCATAGTAGGATTCAATGGATTCTCTTGGTGTAGATGTGAACTTTTCCCATTCAGTTAGCAACTTGTTCTCCATGTCTTGTTGACCAATTTCTGTTCCGTGACAAAGCCGTCTAACACGTTCCCACATATCGAAAGCAGTTTCACAACTGTCTACAGCAACAAAGATGTCTATTGGTAAACCCAGTTGGACAATATGAATTGCCATGTCATCTGCCTTCGACTTGTTTCGGATCCTCTGCAGTGTATTCAGATTCGTATTGAAGACGAGAAGATGGTGGGACGGGAGGTGTTGCATCTGCATTTCCAGGTACATGAACTTGTCGAGGCTTGAAGGGTCCATCCTGAATGGATTTAATCATGAGTTTTCCATTAGGTTTGGTCTTGATGTAACGCAGCATACGACTTGTCCATTGAAGATAACCACCTTTTGCCAACATAGGAGGACGGTTTTCGGCACCGACTGCATGAATGTCTTGTTGAGTTGCCATTGATGAAGGTATGATCTGATAAAGTTGATGTATGATCGATTCAATGATAAAGGAGTTGTGGGTGATGAAGATTAAGCTCAGTTGAGGTGTTTAGAAAGTCGTACTCGTAACCTTGGTTCAAAAATTTTCGCCCAAAATTTGAAATTCACTATAAAAATCAATTCTAAGGTCGTATGAAAATTTTGAGTTATGACAATTTTGACGCCAAATTTGACCCGAAAAAATTGAATTTTTGACCAAAATTTTCACAGTTAAACCAAAATTTGAATCTCGCGTAAATTGAACGTTTAGTCTCCTCAATTTTTTTAAACAACATGCTTAGAAAGAAGCAGCGTAGAAACGAAGTTCAGTAGACGAGGCTTAGGCGTAGAGATTATGTATGCGGGATCTTATCGTAGGATCTTATCGTATTAGCTTAGGCGTAGGAATCCTTATGCGTAAGACGTATCTAACGCGTAACATTAAGCTTATGCGTAGACAAAAAGTTACTCGTAAACCTTACGCGTAATTGTGAAGTTATGCGTAGAGTTACTCGTAAGCTTTTAGCTTATGCGTAAACTATGGTTAAGAACCAAAAATCCTTTACACTTCCACAGCGTAAGGGATATCCACAAGTCGAAGTGTTCCACACACTTATCCAAGTGAGGGAAACACTGAGTAACCGTTATAGCTCGAAGATTCTTCACCAAAAAGTTATGCGTAGAAAACTAGGGTTTTGACTTTTTGACTTCTACGCGTAAGAAATTTCCAACGATTCAAATGATTTCTTTTGCACATATAGCCTTAAAAACACTCGAATAACCCAAAATGTTGACCTTTTTCACCCAAAGTGCTTAGAAAAGTTACGAGTAGAAATGACCAACGAACCAAATACGAGTTCAAAAGTGAAGAAAAACACGTAAAGCTTCGAACTTTTGCAAAAAACTGAAACTTTAGCACCAAATAAACCTTAAACCACAAGAATCTTGAATTTTTAAGTGCAAAAATTAAAGCTTTAAGCTGACAAATATCCTACTCTTAAACTATTAAACTTACGCGTAACCCTTCAAAACAAACACAAACACTCCTAAACCATTGTTAGACGATTGATACCAATTGTAGGACCTTACTTTTATCAACCTTATCACAAACTACCAACACGTTAACCACTGCGTTAGCGTATAACTCGTGAAACCAAACCAAACGTTATGCTTAGAAAGAATAAAGAAAGAAAGATGGTGACTTGAATGATATGAAATCGTGTATGTGAGAGGATAAAGATAAACACAATAAGTTGTATATTCCAAAGGAAAAACACACACACACACACACTTTCAAGCACACCCCTCAAATGACCATTTGAGGGGTATTTATAGTACAAGTAACTTAAAACCCTAAAAAGGCTTTGCTTGGGCTTTTCGTGGGTTGGACATTGATTGGGCTTTGGATACTTAAGCTTCAAACGGCTAGCATAATCATAACGCCTAGCCATTTAGCTTAGTCCAATCCACGAGCCCGTTGACTATTCTATCACGATATCTAACACACGTTACAAAGTTCCTTAATGTGAATGACCATCACTTCTAATAAAAACTATTAAGGCTAACATCTTGGCATTTCCCTCAGCAATAAACAACAACTCTTCTTCATCTAAAGTTGCACCATTATCCTGAGCTTGAACAAGCAACATCTTATCCCTGGTACTTTCTACATTCTGAGAGGCGTTTTGGCGATGTGCAGTTCCTTGCAATATGTCCCTCACCTCCACATTTGTAACACTTGATAGGCTTTGCGTCCTGATTTCCATTCCTTCCTCTATTCTGATTTGCCACATATCCTCTACCAACTCCACCTCTTCCTTGTTCAATGTTCATCTTTCTTGAACTGGTTTGCCATAACCTTTCCATCTCGACTAGAGCATGATTGTGAAGATTGGATGCGATTCGATCTTATTGTTGGTGTGAGAAGACTGTTGGTATGTGGTGAGTCAAGTTTTGTTTAACCATAGGGCCATTGATTAATGAAGTGTCCCGGCTGCATCACATCAGCTTGTTTGAACATTGGATCGGGAATGAGTTTGTGATTGCCATTACCCATGGGTATAACTTGAGATGCTTTGGTGGTAATTCCAATGTTTGAGTAAGAAGCATTTGAATCATTTGATGAGCTTGTCTCTCCCGGTTTGTTTTGAACGATCGAATCCTTTTTTCAAAAATAGCATGTCTCTCATTCTGAAGAAGGAAGGCATAGAGTTGCTCATAGTTTGTATTCTTTAATCCTGGTTAGCTTCCAGAGGTGACAAACTTATGCCATTCGATTCATGTTGTTCTTTTGAGTTCAGTTGAATATTTGGCATAGTCATTCTGATGTTCCTCATGTCATTAACAAGCTTGTGGAATCTCCCGTAATACTCATAGACACTCTCATCTGGTTTCATCTTGAAGTGCTCAAATTCATCATAGAGTTGTGATTCTCTGTCTTCCATAGTTAATTCAGAACCGAAAAAGCATCTTGACATTTTCCCACACTGCCTTGGCTTCGGTGTTGTGATTGATAAGCTTGTAGATATCTTTTGGAAGACCTTGAAGTATGATGTTAAAGCCCTGATATCAGCATCGAATCTCTTTTTCTCCTTATCATTGACCTCATCATATGTCTTTGGTATGTCTATCCCATAGATCATTTTTCCATCTGCATTTGTATCAATTAAGTCTCTTGTAGTCTCAATCTGATGGGTCCTTATCAATCGATTTGAGAATGTTGACCCCATTTTCCTTTCCAAGACAGTCAATCTGATTCTTTGAGCCCAAGAGTCGTAGTCATTCAGCGTGGGTGGACCAGTATCTAAACCAGCTGCTTGAACATCCTCGGCAACAATGGAGATGATTGTAGGTACGTTGGTAGACATGTTTAAAGATAACACGGGATTTTATAACTCAAAGATTAAACGGGTGGTTCTTCAAGTTTTACTAAATCAAGAGAAAACCGTATTACACACAAAGTCAACCAAGTCGCTAAGTCCTTGAACCAAGTCGCTAGGCACCAAGTTGCTAAGTAATTTGAAGACAAGTTGCTAAGTTTCCAAATCGCTACGAATTTTGACAGCAAGTCGCTATACACCAAGTCGCTAAGATGTCAAGTCGCTAAATAGCAACTCGCTAAGGACCAAATCGCTACCACCAAGTCGCTAAGAAACTTAAAGAACAAGTCGCTATCAAAATTGAAAGCAAGTCGCTACCTTACCAAGTCGCTACCCGTAGTGGAGAATCCACTAAGTGTACTGTTTGTCGGCTTGTCTCAAGAGGCAAGTCGCTACGACCAAGTCGCTACCAAAACAAACTACAACTCGCTACCTTTTGCTGAAGCAAGTCGCTAACAAGAAATTCACTCCGAGACCCAAGTCGCTACCAAGAAAAACTTTAAAAACACACTTTTCAATCCAAAATGAGCTCAACCACAGTGATTCAAGCTTACCAAATCAAAACCCAAGCACATATAATGAACCTAAACACAAATGTACACCCAAAATTCAAACATTAACACAAGAAGTGAACCAAATGATGCAAAAACCACTAAACTTTTTCAAACTCAAAAACCACTAGAAATCCAAAGATGTGTAAGAGATGATCTAACCATTGCTCTTGATACCATTTGTAACATATTGGATTTCACATACACATCAAACCATAAACAAAGTAGGCGTATAAGATGTTTTAGAGAGAGAAAGTTAGAGGTTTGGGAACTTTAATGAGAGAAGAAAAAATCTTATTATGAGCTCCAACTCTCTACCTTGGGAGGTTGAGAGTATTTATAGTCTTACAATAAAACGCCACCTGACGGGTTGTGGATCAGGCATACAGTGGGTAAAGACCCGTTCGTCCTCCACGGTGTTACTTAACTAAATACTACTAACCATTAAATAACTACGACTACGAGCTTTCTAACGATTACATATACTTGAGTTGACCGACACTTTAACTACTGGATTTTCCAAATCCTAACACAATTTGCCAACAAAATGCAAAAAGATGAGGGACGAGCCATCTTGGATCGACATTCCTGAAATTTTCCTAATCGAATCATGGGATTGTCCTATTTAGAAGATTGTAGCAGAGACATACCCTGATTTTACAACAAGACAGACTGATGATGTGTATCTCAAAGAAAGGCAATCCTCTCCTCGGAATGATGATCGTGCTGCTCAATGACTATATGTTTAAACAATTAACGGGGACTCTGTTACATACAACAGCGGATGAAGTTGCAAGGCATCTACAGACAACCTAGATCAGCATGACTGTACCGAATGAATTTCTAAATTCCTTAAATTTTCGAATGCCCCCACATGACTTCTATTAAAAGGAACTACCCATTATGCTCTTGCGTAACATCAATCCAAGCAAAGGTCTGTGTAATGGAACAAGATTGCTCATCGCAGATTTAGGCCAATTTTTTATTCACGCAAAGATCCTTACAGGTTCAAATATAGGAGACAATGTCATTATACATACGATTATACTAACATCAGCGTAATCCAAATGGCCATTTATCCTAAAACGACTACAATTCCCTGTAAGGGCATGTTATGCCATGACTATCAACAAAAGTCAAGGCCAATCACTTACCTACATTGGCCTCTATTTGCCTACTCCTATGTTCACACATGGTCAACTTTATGTTGCGCTCTCTAGATTTACCAATCCTGACGGCTTTAAGATACTAATGATTGAAGACAAAGACCCTAGACTTATGCCGCACTGCATTAACATTGTTTTCAAAGAAGCTGTGAAAAACTAGAAGGGGGGTTGAATAGTTTTGCCAATTAAAACTTCCTTTTAATCTATTTAGATCGACTTATGTCAATCTATTTGGATGTGTTTGTTGGATGTTGATAAACAAACATATAAAGGTATGTAATGAAAAGATAAGAGTAAGAAACCACAAACCAGCAAGTATTTATAATGGTTCGGCTACAAGGACACCTTCCTTGCCCTACTTCACTCCCCGAGTTACCTACTCGAGAGTTCGTAATCACTACACCAATCTCCTTATGGCGGAGAAGCCTTCACAACGTCGCTACCCTTTTTCCGGTGCTAGGCTAACCACCGGGTTCTTTCACTCCAAGGAAACCACACCTATCACAACGTCGCCTACCTTTTATAAGGTACTAGGCTGTTAGCCTTAATAGTTTTTATTAGAAGTGATGGTCATTCACATTTATGAACTTTATATCGTGTGTTAGATATCGTGATAGAATAGTCAACGTGCTCGTGGATTGGGCTAAGCTAAATGGCTATAAGTTAAGATAAGCTAGCCTTATATCAAATCCAAGTCCAATCCAATCCCACGAAGCCCACATACGGCCCATGGCCAAGCCTTAGGGCATCCTTTGTCTTGTACTATATAAACCCCTCAAAGTCTCATTTGAGGGGTGTGCTTGAGTGTGTGTGTGTGTGTGTTTTCATATGAAATATTGTTTTCATTTCTTTCCTTTATCTCTCTAAACATACACGACTTATACATATTTCAAGTCACCATCACTTCATCTTTTCTTTCCTATTCTACGCATACTGTTTGTGTTCGTGGTTATACTTGTGTTTGGTTTGCTTGGTAAAGTGATAAGGTTAATATATCTTAGGTCCTAACAATTGGTATCAATCGCCTAACAATGGTTTAGGAGTGTTTGTGTTTGTTTTGAAGGGTTACGCGTAAAGCTCTAGTTTTACATATTTTTGAAACGCTTAAAGCTTTAATTTTTGCACTTAAAATTCAAGATTCTTGTGGTTTAAGGTTTATTTGGTGCTAAAGTTTTAGTTTTTTGCAAAAAGTTCGAAGCTTTACGTGTTTTTCTTCACTTTTGAACTCGTATTTGGTTCGTTGGTCATTTCTACTCGTAACTTTTCTAAGCACTTTGGGTGAAAAAGGTCAACATTTTTGGGTTATGAGTGTTTTTAGGCTATCTTGCAAAAGAAATCATTTGAATCTATGGAAATTTCTTACGCGTAGAAGTCAAAAAGTCAAAACCCTAGTTTTCTACGCATAACATTTTGGTGAAGAATCTTCGAGCTATAACGGTTACTCATTGCTTCCCTCACTTGGATAAGTGTGTGGAACACTTCGACTTGTGGATATCCCTTACGCTGTGACAGGTGTAAAGGATTTTGGTTCTTAACCATAGTTTACGCATAAGCTAAAGCTTCGAGTAACTCTACGCATAACTTCACAATTACGCGTTAGGTTTACGAGTAACTTTTTGTCTACGCATAAGCTTAAGGTTACGCGTAAGATACTTTCTACGCATAAGATCCTACGCCTAAGGAATCCTACGCCTAAGATCCTACGCATAAGATCCTACGCCTAAGTTTCCTACGCATAATATCCTACGCCTAAGCCATCCTACTCGTAACCATATCCTACTCGTAACTTCTTTGTCTCACCTAACCTCTTTTTTAGGGAAAACAAAAATTTAAATTTTGAGGAGACTAATCGTTCAATTTTTACGCGAAATTCAAATTTTGGTTTAACTGTGAAAATTTTGGTCAAAAATTCAAATTTTTGGGCCTAAATTCAAATTTTGGTCAAATTTGGCGTCAAAATTGTCATAACTCAAATTTTTCATATGTCCTTAGAATTGATTTTTATAGTGAATTTCAAATTTTGGGCAAAATTTTTTTAGAACCAAGGTTACGAGTACGACTTTCAGAAAACCTCAAACGGCAATATCTTCTACAACACAACTCTTTTATCGTTGAATCGATCCTACATCAACTTTATCTGAACATACCTTCATCAATGGCAACTCAACAAGACATTCATGCAGCCGAAAACCGACCTCCTATGTTGGCAAAAGGTGGTTATCTTCAATGGACAAGTCGAATGCTCCGCTACATCAAGACCAAACCTAATGGCAAACTCATGATTAAATCCATTCGGGATGGACCCTTCAAGCCTCGACAAGTTCATGTACCTGGAAATGCTGATGCAACACCTCCCATCCCACCATCCTCTCATCTTCAATGAATCAGAATACAGAAGGATCAGAAACAAGTCGATTTAGATGACATGGCAATTCATATTGTCCAACTGGGTTTACCAATAGACATTTTCTTTGTAGACAGTTGTGAAACTGCTTTCGATATGTGGGAACGTGTTAGCGACTATGTTATGGCAGAAATTGGTAAACAAGACATGGAGAACAAAATGCGCTAACTGATGGGAGAAGTTTACATCTACACTAGGAGAATCCATTGAATCCTACTATGGAAGGTTTTGCACTTTGATGAATGAGCTTATCAGAAACAAGTTGGCACCGAGAACAATCGTTCAAAACATCAAGTTCCTGAATAATCTTCCAAAAGAATGGGGACGATATGTCACTATTTTCAACCAAACAAAAGACTTACATCAGGTGAACTTTGATCAAACTAACGATTTTGAAACAAAACCAAAGCGAATGAAGTCAGGCAAGAAAGATTGGAAAAGAATCATGATCCATTGGCACTCATTGCAAAGACTCAAACTCCAGTGAATAGACAACAACAAGCTTCATCATCTTCCACTAACAACAACTTGCGGCAATACATTCCACAACCACAAGGTTCTACTCATAACTTTCGGTCAGATCTTCGAGCTTCATAGTTACTCAGTGCTTCACTCACTTGGATAAGTGTGTGGAACACTTCGACTTGTGGATATCCCTTACGCTGTGACAGTTTAAAGGATTTTTGGTTCTTAACCATAGTTTACGCGCATAATAAAAGCTTACGGTAACTCTCTATAACTTCTTCACAATACGCGTAAGGTTTATGAGTAACTTTTTACGCATAAGCTTAAGGTTAGCGTTAGAAGCGATTACGCATAAGATCCTCACGCATAAGCACAATCTCTACGCTAAGCCTCGTCTACTCGTAACTTCGTTTCTACGCTAAGCTCTTTTGGCGGAAAACGATGATGAGTAAAATTTAAATATTTGAGGAGACTAAACGTTCAATTTTTATGCGAGATTCAAATTTTGGTTTAACTGTGAAAATTTTGGTCAAAATTCAAATTTTTGGGCCTAAATTCAAATTTTTGGTCCATTTGGTAAAATTGTCATAACTTAAATTTTTCATACGACCTTAGAATTGATTTTTATAGTGAATTTCAAATTTTGGGATAAAAACCTCGACCGAGCTTAATCTTCTTCAAACACAACTCCTTTATCGTTGAATCGATCCTACATCAACTTTATCATACATACCTTCATCAATAGCAACCCAGGAAGATCGTCTCATAACTGCTTTCTTAAAAGGATTCTTCAATGAATAAAACATTAGTCCCACTACACCAAATAACAACAACCAATGGATTTCATCGTATAATCCGATCGCTCAACCGAGTATGCGTATGGGTCAAGAAGGACAAATGGTTGATGTTATTGGGAATCAGAATGGATTTTCTACGGGTATAAAAATGGGGAATCGAATCAATATCAGGGCAGTTTGTTGGACATCAAAGGGGTCGATTGTGAATCGAATATGGGATATCAAAATGGGAATAACTGTTTATGACTTCGGTTCAGAATGCTACCTCCGAACCTCAAAGCCAAGACTCGGGCATCGTCGGTTCATATGCTACCTCAGAACCTCAAGTACGGTCTGTTAGCAAAGAAAGAAAAATTGGGAATAGAGTTGACTGCTGAGGAATACATCTGTATCCATATCGAGGGCAGAGAAAGCTAAAAATACTGCAACCTCCAGTCATAGAATCAATCCGCAGGACACAACATCAAGTGGAACTTTTGATACAACTCCTGTCTACGACACAGATCCACTCAATGAGGTACCAAATTATAGTAATGTTGCTAATTCGTTTACTCATGAGAAGCTACATTCTGTCTCGAACCTTATTATGATGACACATGTAGGGAGCAAGTTAATAGCAATGTTAACTCTGAAACTCCATATATGGATCCTAATGAAGGTCAAGATGAACATAATGGTGCTAATGATGAGGAAACACGTGCTTATTTTGAAACATTAATCAATAATTGTGGTATTGAGATTGAGAAAGTTAAAAAGGTCAGTCGAGGTTAAGGCATGAATAAAAAATTGACCGCTGAGTTTGAGAGTTACAAGGAGAATGCAAAAGCTTTTGAATTTCACACAAACAAACTTTCAGAATTAGAAATTGGTTATCGAGATTCCGTTTTAAGAGAAAAACAATTGCAACTCAAGTATGACACACTTGATGTGAATTTGAACTTGAAAATAAAATCTTTAAACAAGGAAATTTCGGATCTAAATGACCAACTTTCTAAACAAAAAGCACTGTTTTTTGATCTTGAAAAAGAGAAGAAACAGTTGATTGCTGATTTTTCAAAACGAAAAGATTCTCTTCTTGATGAAATTCTGGATAAAAAGAGACTATCAAAAATTGGATCATTTACTTCTTACAACGGGTCATTCCGCTAAAACAAACAAGATGCTTTCTAATCAAGCAAATCCGATTTTTCACATTGCACATAAAATGGCTCTTGGTAACAACCCTTCTTCGTTCCTTAAGAAAGCTCAGAAATCTCAGAATGTGTTGAACAATGGAAAACCTTTGCATGAACCCATAATTGTTCGTGATTCTCTTGAAACGTTGGAACTATCAGACGAGAGTAGATCAAAAATGAAACAAAAAGAATCCGGATCTTAAACCGTTTGATTATAAAAATGGAACAAAATTAATAGAATTACTTTTGTTAATCAAAAAGAACAATCAACGTTTTCCACCACCCCAAGTGTTTCAAACAAAGTGTCAACACGGTTTCAAAACCAGTTGCAACTCCTGTAGTTGTCTCAAAATCCTTTTTGAAAATCGAACAAATGTCTTCAAACAATCCTTTTAACACAAGTGATGCCAGAAGCATTTTAGATGACGTTAAAACTAGAATTGGGTATCTTCAAGAAACTGTCAAATCTAAAACCAATATTACTACTAACATATGGTTTACTCGTCATGATGACGAAACGAAAAAGTTTTTTGAAACTCAAATTGAACCTCCGTTAACGGCATCAGTCGAGGGTAATTCATTCGAACAAGCGTTTTTGAAAGAAATAGCTGACATTGTCAAGGATCATAAATCCCTGATAAAGCAAGTTAATGAATGTTTTGAACACATCAAACTTTTGGAAAATTTGAATGATTCTCTCTTCGAAGATGTTATGACCACTGATATCATGTCCATTATTTTACAAACATATTCTGTCGAAGATCATGAAAGACTCCATTCTGAGACCTCCGCAATTGTTTCAAAATATGAAAAAGCTCTTGAAAAACTTGAAAAAAAGCGTGTCCTATTTTAAACAACTTGATCGAAAATCGAGGAATGCGTATGACAAACTGTATGGTATGGCGTGCCTAGGACATGAAAGAGCAAAATGATCTTTTGAGAGCTCAGCTGGGATGTCAAAAGGAAAGGCGTGGATACTAAGTTTGCAAAACCATTGATAGGAGAAAAAAAAAAATGTTCCCAAACCGGTTTCCAAACCAAAAATGTCAATCTCGGCCTCCTCAAAAGTCAATGAGAAAAATGATTTGTCAAAAGCAGTCCTCCACAGTCTTTGCCTATTAAAAGAGAATTATCAAAGGTTTTGAAAAAGCGATTCTTTGAAAAACCTAAAAGTGATTACACCTGGCATTTCTAGGACTAGTACACGGAATGTGACCAAAATCCAGTTAAAGAATCTGTCGGTTCTAACGACATGGTCAACAATCACTATCTAGAAGAAGCTAGGAAAAAGACACAGACTTGAAAAGACGGAATTTTAGGTGCAACATCTAGGGTGATGAATTCTACAAGATTTCAAGGCACAACTAGTAGTAGTAAACCATAACCTAGGAACACTCTACAAAAATACTAGGGATTGGCTTGCATCTAAGAGTAGTTCATGAAAATGCTGCCCTAGAAACAAAACTAGGAATTCTAAGTCTTTTTGAACAAGAATCAATGTCCACAAGACGTAGTGACAAAGTTAAAGCACTTTGTTTTAAAACAAGAATATTGAATTTGTCTGTACTACATGTAAAATGTGTCTTTTAGATAATCATGATGCATGTATCTCACAATATCTCAAGAAAGATAATTCTCGTGCCAAGGCACAATCCACTAAGACTCCAAATCGAAACAAACCCGTTGACAAGATGAACATCAAAAAGAAACCTAATAGGTGGATCTCTTCAGGACGTAGTTTTTCAAAAATGAGTCTTCGCTGCATCTGAAAAAGAAACAACTCCTAGATCTTACCTTAGGTGGATACTCACGGGCAAAGTTTTCAACAAAGTAGGTCTTAGATGGATTCCCGAGAAAAGATTTTGATACTTGCTCCAACACAGATAATAGTGTCAATCATTCGGATAAGGAAGTCAGATCCACTACAACCGTTGATAGTGATCACCCTCACCGTGAGGAATCATGTACTTCTAACACTGTTATTTGTGAAAATTCTATTACTTGGATCACGGTACTTGTAAAAGTGTTGATGGTTCATATACCCCGATGTGGTAAGAAGAACTTTATGCCAATTTAGCATGTGGAAATCCTTTCTAGTTCCACTCTTAACTCACTTTTACTTGTCCCAACTTAATTTCTTTTTCTTAAATCTTCTTGTAAAATATTTTCAAAAACAAATACAAAATTTGAAAAACCAACAAAAACCAAATGCAAAAATAGAAAAATTTTCAAAAAACACAAAAACAATATAAAATCAAAAATCCAAAAATATTCTTCTCACGACATGTCTCTTATAATGATATTTTATGCGTTTCTAGAAATGTCATTCAACAATGATACGGGTATGTCTGGTCTTGGCGAAAGTTCTTTATGCTTTTCAAAACATATCGTTTCTCAAAACAATTTCTTCAATAATGGCTTTTGGTATACTTCGATGCGAGCCGGACTTCAAAATTATGGCTTCGGACACATCGATTCGAGTTAGCATCATAGAAAGAAAAGTGCTTATCAAAATCAAAGGTTTTAAATATTTTTCAAGCACTATTCTTAAAATCATAATGGCTTGTAAGTATTTTAGCTTGCAACCCGATCTTTAAAGAAAGGAAAGTGCAACATAAAATCGATTTCATAAATATCGAGCACTTATCCTAAAACAAATGAAGATAATTCTTCTCTAAATATCTTCAAAAGATTTTCAAAATCTTCATCTTGCGTACCATTGATTCAAATTTTTCAAAAGGTTTTTCAAAATCTCTCACATTTGGTACCAAGATAACTCCCTCTAAACCCTTAATTGATTCTAATTTTCTATATGAAAAATATGCTTTCGGTTAAGGTATTAAACCAAAATTGTACCAAAATTCATGCTAAATCAGTTTCTCTCCAAATGCTTTTCGAAAACATATCTTTTAATCATTTTGTTTCAAAAACATCATGGATATGCTATTTTTGAGGGGGAGAAGCGTGATTAAAATGTGATCAAAAATGTTTAATGATCGGTATTTGAATCTCAAAAAGCTCGACTCGATTGCGGAACCAATGAATTGACGAGTAATCAAAGTACCATTTAAAGAAACTCGTGATAGACATGCACTTTCATGGGTCTAACCTCCTTTTCAAGGAGTGTTTACAACTTCAAGGTAGTTATTAGAGCTAGTTGTCACCTAAAAGCTGACAATGGAACTCTTTAACTAGGCAACGTAACCGTGTCTCATGAGGAATTGTCTATCATGAGCTGATCAATTCAAAAAGTGCAAACTCTACCCTCTATGTGCGATTTCAGTAAAACTTATAAGCACATGTGAAGGGGAAGTGTTTACGAAAATATAAAACTCTGTGAGTGTTTATCAAACATGTTTTCTATCATAAACACTCTGTGAGATTTTCGAGAAAAATGATTTTATGGCAACATGGGGCGATCATGGAGTTATAAGGTGACTAAGGATAGGAAATTAGTCCTATGATCCACGAGCGGAGGATCTACAAGGACATCACCAATAGTTAGTATTAGAAGTCCTTAGGTATGATTGAAAAAGGAGTAATGTGAGAAAGGAGAAAGAAGGGGTTGAAGAATTAAAAGAAAAGTAAAAGAAAGGTGAAGAAATAGCCCTCCATATTCAACCTTAGGGCAGCCGGGTTCAATTCATCTGCTCTTGGTTGTCACTAGATGACAGGTATTGAAGACAAAGACGTCATGGACCCAGTGACGCTTGCACTAAACCTTCTACCCTCAATTCCTCTTAAAAGGGATTTGTTTCATTCTCCTTTGGGAACCCTACATAATCTATTGACTTTCTCTTAGAGATCGTAGGTATTGAAGAAGGAGACCCTCTCCCTAGTCTCCGCTCGGGAAAACCAAAATGCACTATTGAGTCTAGAGCCATGAGATTCATCAAAAGATCTCATAGGAACACTTGATATGACATCACTTGTTGTTCATCAATAAGGACACAAGTGATATATTCTAGAGTCCTACGCAGATCTTAGTAATCTGCCAGAACATTTATAGAGGTTTCACATTGTGATCCTCGGTGATTGAATGGAAATTCTGCCGGGGTCAACATCAAGCGGCCTACGGCCGGTCACTTCGCCGTAATTCTTTGTGGATTACGCAGTGTGTCTCAAGCGGTCTCTGGTCGTGAGGTGATGCTTCGGTGTACCTCGGCGACTCATCCGAGCTGTAGGTGTGCCGGTACATCGTTATCTCACTTGGGACTCCATTAGAGCGGCCTTTGTGAGAATAAGAGACGTGTTTTCACACTATGCTGTTAACACCCTCGAAATTCAAACTTGTAAGTGCGAAATCCGCTTATTACTAACTTTGTTTATGTTTTCTTCTTATGGAAGCTCGGGAGGCGGATGGATCATGCTTGAGACTCGCCACATGCTCATACAAACAACACATGAAAGTTCTCATCAAAATCAAAGGCAACTCAAAGTTAAAGATGATTCTTCGTCAATGTCAAAGAATCTACAAAGTGTAAAGACTTGAGAACTTCATCATTGGAAACTCAAAGTCAAATAGAAGTGTGAGCATGGTGGAGAAAGGCGTGGAGACACCTAACCAACGAATTGACAACTTGAACAACCTTAATGTGATCAAAAGCATGAAGGAACAATGAATCAAGACTATTCTATATCTACACACAAAGTTCAAGCTCGAGAAAAGTAAAGACCTAATCAAGTGGAGCATCTTTTGAATGACCACCCTTAGGGGGAGATTGTTAGCCTTAATAGGTTTTATTAGAAGTGATGGTCATTCACATTTAGGAACTTTATATCGTGTGTTAGATATCGTGATAGAATAGTCAACGGGCTCGTGGATTGGGCTAAGCTAAATGGCTATAAGTTAAGATAAGCTAGCCTTATATCAAATCAAGTCAATCCATCCCACGAAGCCCCACATACGGCCCATGGCCAAGCCTTAGGGCATCCTTTGTCTTGTACTATATAAACCCCTCAAAGTCTCATTTGAGGGGTGTGCTTGAGTATGTGTGTGTGTGTGTGTGTGTTTTCATATGAAATATTGTTTTCATTTCTTTCCTTTATCTCTCTAAAACATACACGACTTATACATATTTCAAGTCACCATCTCTTCATCTTTTCTTTCCTATTCTACATCTCTTTGTTTGTGTTCGTGCGGATTATACTTGTGGTTGGTTTGCTTGGTAAAGTGATAAGGTTGATATATCTTAGGTCCTAACATAGGCTAAGTACCTAGTTCTTTCACACCAAAGTGAACCACACCTACTAACGTCGCCTACCCTTTTATTAGGTACTAGGCTAAGCACCTAGTTCCATTGCAATGGAGGAACTACTACCCAACACTACACCAACGACTAATCCAAGGGAGATCAACTCCTTATTACAACATCATCAAGGATATCAATATCCTTGGATCTAGTACTAATCTATCTTGTACATCGAATCACACCATATCGAATGTACATCTAAGGCACTTTCACTATGCCTTTGACTAGATCTTCAGAAACCTTTCACTAATGTCTTGTGGCTAGATCTTCAAGACACCTTTCACTAATGTCTTGTAACTTGGCTTCTAAAACACTCACTAATGCTCCACAATATGAACGATCGACACCTTTCACTAATGTCTTCGTCTGACCCTGAGACATCTTTCACTGATGTCTTCAACACTACACTTCTTAGAAGAAAGAAAAGAATCATCAACAAGAAGACTTCAGTAGCCTTGATGATGAGAAGAAGCATAGCAACTCTTGGACTTGAGCTTGCTCGACTTCGAAGGTGGTGATCTTGCCTTTAAGAGGAACCTAGAAGATCACACAAAAACAAAACTACAAACATAGATCTCTTGGATCGGAGGTTAGTGAGTTTTTAACTCAGGGAGAAAGTATGTTAGAAAGGGGTGAAAAATAATGAAGAAATGGCTCACTATTATATAGAGAAAAATTCTATTGTTCACAGGATCCCACGGATCCCTTCCATAAGGGATCCAA